>QLIY01001141.1:27533-51317 GCA_003260075.1 Phallusia mammillata | reverse complement strand
CTTTCAGAATGACAGAATCTTATTTGACTTACAATCTGAAACAACAAAATTTGTAGATACAACGCTAATTGAGTTGAGTTTATTTCGCTTGGTGAAAGACAATTTCGACTACTAACGTTTACCAGTTAACTTACACAGACCCACTAGCCTATATCGTAGGCCAACTGCCCCCCCCCCTGCTCTGACCCGACAAAGGGGTACGAGCAGCAAAAAAGGTTGGGAACCACTGCACTAGCCTATATCGTAGGCCAACTCATATTGTAGGAATAAAATCCATTGTTGATTCGCTTTAAAACTGCCATAAAAAATATCGTGCCCTGACTTTAAAGCAAATCCTAATCAAACTCCATTTTCTAAAGTATTTTTTAGGTTCTCTAGCAAAAATTTACTTCGGAATATATCGTCGAAATAATGTTCCATTCTTCAAACATATTTGTGTAAGAAACCGTGGCCGAACCACTTTCAAACGAGGTTTTAACAATACAGAAACAAGTTTCAGCGGTTTACCTTTAAGCACAAAAAGACCCGAACAACACGGTCGTTAAATCGCAGGCTCTTTATTGCGATTGTTACTTGTGACGACGGTTAAACATTACTTCGAAAGTATGGAGTCCATTAACCGGCCTACAATGACATTACAAATTAAAGTTTCCCCCCCCCCCGCAGGCTCTTTATTGCGATTGTTACTTGTGACGACGGTTAAACATTAATTCGAAAGTATGGAGTCCATTAACCGGCTTCAATGACATTACCAATTAAAGTTGTCGACACGTTGCCCCAAACTACTTTTACAAATGCAATCAAAATGCTTGTTCAAAATCCTTGTTTTAAGATAGATTTCTGCCAGAAATAATTCAACTTATTAAACTAATTTAAATTTGTAAATCGTTGGAAAAACCCAACTTATGATAATGTTTTTCCTACTCAATTTGCTTTTGAAAAAAAAGTTTTTTACCGCGACCACGTCTATTTTTTTCTACAGCCAAGAAAGGAAAAACGTGTGAACATTTTTCTATTGATTTAGTGACCAAAAACCAACTGCCGCTGGCAAGAAAACCTGCAAAAGCTGCTCCTCGGCACCACTCAGTGAGATCATTCGACAATTAACAGATTTGCTGAAACGAACAACACTTAATAATTTTGTACCTATTATTTTAAAGGTGTGCAACAAATATGTCTCGTTTACTTCCCCCCCCCCCCCCCCCCCCCCCCCCCCCCCCCCCCCCCCCCCCCCCCCCCCCCCCCCCCCCCCCCCCCCCCCCCCCGAATTTGCAACATTTTTTTATTTAACAAATAGAAAGAGCCAGAGATTGCATAGGCCCCCCCCCCCACTTAGTCCAAATGTACTAAACGTTATTTTACTAATTCGTTTTAAAAGAAAGCTCGTTTGTCATATTGGTTTACGACAAAGTCGTTGATTTTCGTTTCAAATTTTAATATTTGTGGCAGTAGTGTATTTTGTACTATCAAGTGCCATTGTTTGTAGCTCGTCATATTAACATGACTGAATTCGAATTTGCAACATTTTTTTATTTAACAAATAGAAAGAGCCAGAGATTATATAGGCCTATACCAGTGGTTCTCAACCTTTTTTCTTTCGTGACCCATTTTCATTGCTCAAATATTCTGTGGCCCAGTAAATGTTTATGAAAGAAAAAAACAACTATAAAACAGGTTCAGAATAAAAGCAGAACATATTTCAAACAGAATAGAAGTTCAATATATCTTAATGCGAAAAAAAATTCATGAAATAGCAGTTTCCCTTTTTTAATCAAGCACTTTCAGTTATGACCGAGTAATTGGACAATGAATATGCTGCTATCTGGCTTTATTGTAATCCCAAAGTAGTTTATTACATCATAAACATAAAGTGTTGCAGAAACTCAAAGTAACTTTATACCGTAAATAGTTAAATTCAAATTAATTTACATCCCTTCTCAATTTCCCCCCAAGCCATTATTTTTGTAAAACTGAGTGTAGCGACACAAATGAAAGTAAAGTCCTAAAAACAGCTTACTATTTGATTGGTCTGTGGCCCAATCAAAATGCTTCCATGGCCCACTGGTTGAGAACCGCTGGCCTATACTTTGAGCACAAGTGCACATTTTTTCACATTTTGTTGTTATTTTATGTTTTGAAATGATGGACAAAACTGATTATATTTTCTCTATTTTGACTTCAAACTTGTTACGAGGCCTCTGGAAAAGTTTTCTGGAGTTGCGACGCACCAGCAAATAAAAGTTTGTGAGGAAACTGATTATCAAAGTTGTGTTTCTTGATAAATTTTTATGGTAGTTACCCACAGTTTTTTAAATAACAGTGTTCATTCTAACAATATCAAAATTTATTCAAAGAGTTTGTTTGAAAACTAAAGCCACCAAAAAATTCCATACAATTGGTAACAAATTAAAACCAACCAAATAAGTCTGTAATATATTTGGACAGAAAAACGCATGTGGTGGGTTGAAACTTGCTCTCCTAAAATAAATGAGTTTTTTATGTCTGAAAAGGATAAAACCTTGGGTGTGTTTCTTATTCGAGGGAGGCTTACATTTAAATCTCATTCCGATGTTGTTTCCACAACCCTTCTAAGTTATATAAAGTATGTCTTGATCTTATGCGGCTTATAATCGAGAGTGACAAATATGTAAATGCTCAAAATAAAAACGTTTTTTCCTGTGTCGGTCTGTGTATGTCGCTAATTTCCTAAGATGAGTTTTTTTCGTATAGGCTAAAGTAGTCTGTTTGGAATCATAATTTTGAAAGCTGATTTCTATTGATTTCCGCTTTTTCTCACTGCAACCTGTGTAATCTATTGCGATGGGGGGGGGGCGAAAAGGATAAAACCTTGGGTGTGTGTCTCATTCGAGGGAGGCTTACATTTAAATCTCATACCGATGTTGTTTCCACAACCCTTCTAAGTTATATAAAGTATGACTTGATCTTATGCGGCTTATAATCGAGAGTGGCAAATATGTAAATGCTCAAAATAAAAACGTTTTTTCCTGTGTTTGTCTGTGTATGTCGCTAATTTCCTAAGATGAGTTTTCTTCGTATAAAGTAGTCTGTTTGGAATCATAATTTTGAAAGCTGATTTTTATTGATTTCCGCTTTTTCTCACTGCAACCTGTGTAATCTATTGCGATGTGTGACGTAACAATAACTCACAGTTTTTTGTGATAACGCAACGTGGTTTACTGCTTTCGTTACCAACATCCGTGTAGCACGGTGCTGCGTCGGCTGTATTGAAAAGGTATGTTTATCATGTAAAGTTGTAAACGATTGTTATTTGAGAGTTATTACTCTCATAAGTCAATTACCTAAAGGGTAAAATATAATTGATGTAGATTTGACTAATATGTCAATGTGCTTGACAATAATTGTCCTGTACATTTAGTCAAGGCACTTAAGCTGCATTTTGTTTACGCAGTGTTCCTGTGCTGTATCGTTAAAACGTGACCAAGGAGCATTGTGGTCTAATTCCTTTTTGTAGGTTTAGGTGTGTGGCATTTATTGCTGCGAGTTAAATACTTCTTCAGTTACCGCAACAGTTGGTAAGACTTGTGTTATTTTTAAACTTAATGTGTTCCCCCATAAGATCGGCAAAACACTCATTTGTAAAATCAGCTGGTCGGAGGCCATTTTGGAACGCGTTTTAATCCTTCCCTCGTGTCACGTTCCCCATAACCGGGACGCAACAGGTTTGCTTGCTTCTTGATTTTCAGGTACGCCACTTGTGCTTTGGGGGGGGGGAATTTTGGAACGCGTTTAAACCCTCGTGTCACGTTCCCCATAACCGGGACTCAACAGGTTTGCTTGCTTCTTGATTTTCAGGTACGCCACTTGTGCTTTACTACTGCTACATTTATACAAATCTTGAAAAACAGGAAACTAAATAGCCAAACGATAAGTTTGCCAACTTTTATTTTCTTGAGTATGCGGGTATAAGTACTTATAAGACCTGTTTTGGTCCATTTAGCGACTGTTTGCGAAACGATAAAAAACATGGCTTAATTACAATGTCCAAAAACAGTAATTGAAGAAATTTTACCAAGTCGAAATCAAATTGAAAACTTTATCTAATTGTTTTTTCACATTCTCGCGGTGGAAGGTTTAATACTTTTTGTTAAGTATCAATCCAATGACACAGAAAACTATTACAGAAAGCACAGCAACAAACAAAAGGACTGCGTCTGTTGTGTCGTCGTTTTCATTGAAGATCTTTTCATCTTGCTCACCTTCTGAAAAAAAATATAAACTTAACAACTCATCTAATAGTGTTAGGATTACAAAACTTTTTGTAACGTTGTGATGCAAAAACGAATCAAATAAAACTGCGTCTACGATCTCATTACAGTGTGTGTATGTGTTTATGAGTTTACTCAGTACAGAGTCGATAGCAAAATAACACAACACACTTCGAAAACGGTATGAACACATAGGCACTTGCTTTATAAAACAAACAAATTAGTAAACCAACAAAAAACAAAAGATTTTCACCATGGTTGTCGTAACTTTCCGATTTTGCCAAACGAATTGGTCCAACAGACAAACGTCGGTAAGAGTTATCTCCGATAGCTCGTCTCTTTCGCTTCATACAAACCTGCAATCCAAAAGCAAATAATTTATAATGCAGGGTGCCATTACGGAAAAATATCCACCTGGCCAGGGCACAGTCCAGTAGAGTTCTGACAAATAATGACATCACAATGAACATAGATGTTTTGCTCGTTGTCAGTAAAGTTTGTCCACACAAAGCTTTTGAACTTGAACCTGGCGCAATTTGCCACGTAGTTTTGTATAATCTCCTTCGCATCCACTGGTTCACTGCCTCTGGGTGGTGCTTTGCATCTAAAAACATGTTACGCAAAAATTCGGGGATTGTGGCTATAAATTGTAAAAAAATGTTTGGGCCGATTGTAGTTGGAAAAGTTGGTTTAAACCGGGGGTGTGCAACCTTTGACACGGTGGGGCCAATACTATACCGTTATTAGTTTGCGGGTCGCACCTTCATATAGCACAAGGTGATGTTACTTGCATACCAAATAAACCTATTTTGAGTTAACAAGTAAAGTTCGCATTTGATTCTAGCCGCATTATTGTCAGGTCGTAGAAACATAGCACCAGGCGCATATATCTGCTCAAAAATATAATCAGCCTCGTTTCCCAGGTCATTTGAAAACCAAGGGTCTCTGCCGGCTACACAACCTTTAATCAACTGGCCGCATTTGGCCCGCGGGCCTCAGGTCAGGTCTCACACCCCTGGTTTAAACCACAAACATTATTAGTGCGTTTGTGCGAAAACGTTAATGGACCACATTAGAAAAACGCAAAAAGAACTGAATAGAAAAAAAATGGGAAAAATTGGTTGAACCCATAAGCCACTTTAACAAAATCTCAATAAAAGCTACGCGTGAAGCACATGAGGAAATGAAGTTAAAAGTAACGCATGAAACATCTGAAGAAAAATATTGATGTTTGAATTCAAGTTTTCAAGTTATATGTTTTACCCGTTTTCGATAATCGGATAAAGGAGTGCAGAGCTGGAGTTATCTGATTGGGATGTCCAACATTCTTCCGCCTGAATGAAACAAATTGTGATTCAACAATTAATTATCTGAATTGTGATAATGCATATTAGAATCTGACTAAAATCTCTCAGAATTTATAAGGTGGGGGGGGGGTGTCCAACATTCTTCCGCCTGAATTAAACAAATTGTGATTCAATAATTAATTATCTGAATTGAGATAATGCATATTAGAATCTGACTAAAATCTCTCAGAATTTATAAGGTTTAAAATAAATATATATTTACCCTACATTTGTCGAAAGTTGTGCATAATAGAGAACGTTTTTCGTAAAAACAAACCCCACCTGGACAATAAATTCATCTACTCCGGATGGAATATTATCAAGCATTACTTTTGAGACAATGTAATCAGGAACAATGACTGGAGAGTTTTCACCCATGACTGAATTGAATCCACTATCGTTGTAGAGCTTGAGGGAAATTTCAAACTCACCAGGAATCGGATCAACAGCCGTTCCAGTTTCCCTTAAAAAGTGACTTTAAATAAAAATCCAATAAATTATGATATTTCAAATACACAATGCCTTTGCCCAGTGACGTACTATTTAGTTAACTAACCGAATTTCAGGCATGATGTTAACAGATTGAAGTTCGTAGGTGGCGTTAAAGTCAGGGGGGGGGGTGGCGTTAAAGTCACAAGGGATGGTCAAGCTGTAAGACACGTAACGTTGAATCGAATGGAATACATCCATTGCTTTAAAGTTCCACACGACGAATGTAACATTCAGGCGACCGCCGTGGTTCTGAAGTAAAAGTTGACAAACAGATCATCCAGTGATGATAACAGGTAACTTTGTGATAAGCATTTAAACCATAAAATCTTTGCCATAAGTTTCAATTACCAAGTAGTGCACTCCTGAAACAAGCTTGAATACGGCATGGAGAACACATTGCTTGAATTAAGAAGGGGGGGGGGGGCACTCCTAAAACAAGCTTGAATACGGCATGGAGAACACATTGCTTGAATTAAGAAGAGAACATTACTATAACTTACTGTGTATGTTGCCTCACATTGAGTTAGGTTGAAATTTAAAACCGGTGAACTGCCACCAACTTTACAGGTGTTGGAAATACTACCAAGGTCGTTTTGTCGAGTTTTTGATATGTAGAGCACGTCACCACTTTCATAAGTTAAGTTGGCCAGCATTGTGTTATCAAACCTAAGTTGATATGAAACATACGTTACTAAAAATACGTTGGTTTCAATGCGCAACACCCATGTTACAGAACCTCGTAGTAATTCACTCACTACACTTGTTTTTAAGCTTCCAGTCTAGTTAGTGCTCAGTTAAATGTCACTGGTATGGTTCTTGTTTTACAAAATAAAGATACAATTCGCATGATTGTTTATTAACAGAAATGAGTTAATAGAGAAGTTTGTGATTCTTTCTCTTTGAGAATCCTTAGTGCAAATACAGCCGATGGATTGGTTTGGGTTTAGTTTTAAACGGTTGTGGTTATCAACCGTTTTACTTTAGCGGACCCTTTTGCGATTCTATCAAGTTAATCTCGCTCCTATTTAACGTTTTGATATTTTTTGTCCTTTTTCTTTAACAAACAAAACAGGATGGAGAATATACAACTACGCTTGATCCAGGACGAAAATTCAAACCCGTTTGTCCGGGTTGGACATGGGAAATCAACAAGAAAGAGTCATTACACTGCGATGTGACTTAGTTTGCCACTGACAATTTGCTTATGTTGCATCACAATGGGGTTATATGTCACAATGCATTTTCGCTTAGTAAGTTGCCGCGGACTCCCTAAAAACGCTGTGTGGACCCCCGGTTGAGAGCCACTGATCTATTGTGTGTTTTGTTTGATGTGTGACGCTTATATATGCCACAAAGTACTCACGTTATTTTTATCTGTTCCTCACAAGTCATACTGCTGGATTATCAGGAGGCTCTTAAACACAAGCGTAAATTATTTATGGTGAATGTCGAAAAAAGTGCATTTAAGGGGCTGCGTTTTACCTTCAGTAATTTGTATTGAAAATCCACGCCCTGCAGTCCCAATATCAGATGTAGTAATTATACGAAACGCATTGCCTTCAGTAGTAAAATCATACTCATTAAAGTTTCCGGTCACTTGTAATCTTGGTGATTCGTTGTCGTCCGGAATTATCTGAAATTAGTAATGCCAGTATAGTCTTTGCGGTTTATAAGGTTTGTAGTTAAGTGTTGGGGCCAATATTCGGCCGTAAATCGAAGCAATTAAACGATAGATGTAGAGATGCTTGTTAAACGAATAACTTAACAGTTAACTGTTTCGTAGTTAATGTAAGAAGTATATCATCCTGTAACCAACTAGCGTTGTCAATAGCTTAATTAGTGGACTCATCTTCTCATGGTGATCTGTAAAAACGTCAGCCTATTTTTTGTACAAAATCTCGACAAATGTTGAAAGCAGTGTGTCTCTGAGACAATTAATATTTTTTTACACTAACTTATTCTAAAACACTCATTAACAACGCACTAGTTGCTTTAGCGTTCAACATAAATTACGTTCTAAATACATCGTCTTACGTAAAAATAGTCGAAACCCTGTTCGTAATCCAATACGTCGAAGTCAAACACAAATTTGCTTCGATGTGGGTTTTGTATTCCCAAATGCACAAAGCAGCGTTAGCGTAATCTGCGGGAAGTCCTATTGGTGTTACTGGTTGGTTTAGGTTGTTAATAATGGTCTCTCCACAGCGATCTGGATAGTCTGTAAAATATCAAATAGTTTAGCTAAAAATAATATTAATAGTTTTGTGCCATATTTTAGATTACGAATCGTAACAACCTTAGCTGTATGGTTAAATACTTGCACAGAAAAGAACTAAAAAAATGAAAATCGTTTTCGAATCATTGCTGACGGTTATGCCGAAATGGATTGATATTACATGCATTGATTCATTCCAAACGCTTAGCATACAGCTAAGGTTGTTACGATTCGTACCAAAAGATTAAAAAAACGACACCAATTTGTTTCAACCATCACCCACATCTAATAGCTCCAACTGCAGCATATCCTGTATGTTCCAGTTTGCAATCCACAAAAACTCTAGAACAATTGCACCAAATTGGTCCGATCCGACTTTGATCAAACTGGCCTACGAATTCACCGCTGGTATCGAATTCACCGCTGGTATCGTTACTTTTACATACACCTGTAAAAGTTTTGTCACAGTTTTTATCTAGCAGCAATTGAATGTTATGTGGCAAAGTAATCATTTTGGGGGGAAAAATTAGGCAAACTCTCCTTTTCGAGATAGGAATCACCTTGCAATAGTCGTCTCCGTTGATGGGTGATAACCACCACTGGACAACCAAGTTTGATGCAGCAGTAGCGGTAAATTTCCACTCAAAGGTTGTACAGGATGCGAGAATATCCGTGGAAGCTGCCTGGGAAGCAGATGATACTTTCATACAGCCATGCACCTCCCCTGAATCGAGGTGGAAGTCGTGTTAAACAGCACGTCAGCGTCGTTAGTTTACAATTAGTTTTTGTACCCACTTTAAGTGTCATTTACTTAATTGCAGGTGTCGTAAAAAGCACGCATATATTTTTTTGGTTGCAGCATTTCAAATAGATGCACTGGCATAGGGGGGGGGGTGTACCCACTTTAAGTGTCATTTACGTAATTGCAGGTGTCGTAAAAAGTGCGCATATATTTTTTTGGTTGCAGCATTTCAAATAGATGCACTGGCATAAATGTGTAGTGCAATGTGATATATAATCTGTTTGAAACAGTGCAGCAAATGAGAAAAAAGTGCACAATGTTTCAAAACCCACAAAGGAGAAAATGTGAAATAAGAATGTGACATTAGTTTGTGCTTATTTTTTACATACAAATCCGGCCGATTATATCAGTCTTAATCCAGAAATTGACCCAAAGTCGTGATTTACCCGAAAACTGCTTTTACGGATTGGATCAATCTGGCAGAGATGTCTTAAAGATTTGTACATTTTGAGCTCTAAATCACCAATAGACAACAATACTGTCTAATCCAGTGGTTCTTAACCTGGGTTCGATCAAACCCCAGGGGTTCGNAAAGTGATGATACATGATCTAAAAAAGTACTGTACTGGATCACTGTGCAGTATATAGCTTTAAATTGAAAGTTTAATAAACTAAAAAGAGGGCTAAGCTGTTACAAGTGTCATTAAACTATTCTTCAGTTGATAGCAAATCAACTTCCACGCTGCAGTACCACTATAATCAAAACTGAATTTAACCTCTTTCAACAAATATTACTAATTGTTAGCCGGCATTACCCAACATGTAGACCACTGGCAATGCAAAAATACTAACCACTTAGATCTGAAAAAAGCTTAGTTCTTCGAGGTGGCAGTGGACATTCTCTGGCTAAAGCTGTTCCTTTTTTTTGATAGCTCCACTAACATTTTTCCCCTTAAAGCTGTCATTGTTTAATTTCTTGCCTGAACGGGTGGTCAGAAAGCTATATCTCTTGGTTTGTAATCCTTCTTAAACTACTGTTTAAAACAATTTTTAAAATAGCCTTTTCAAAATTATATTTTCCTGTAAACAAATTAGGACTTCATTATAAAAGAGATCCCCTACTTAAAGCTACACTATAAAAAAAACGAAACAGCAATAACCAGTAACATACCTGCTGTCCGACTACACTGCGCACGTTGACAAAGTAGGTCACGTGACCGAGAGGCGAGATATTATTGGACACGAGAATATACCAGGTTTTAGAAAACGTGTTTGCGAAAAGTTGTCATATACAAGGTTTTACCATGGTGGTATCTAAGCAGTGCAGCATTTTTCCAACATAAATTATGTCGCATATGACGCAGAACTAAGCAAAAACCACAAAAATCAATAAAAACGATTTTTTTGTTTAATGGCGCTTACTAGGTTTTACCAAATGACGGCAGNAACAATTGTCGGGCATATTTTGTTAAATGTGCAACCGGTTCATCATTTGGTACATTTCTTGTTTTTACAAAATATCAGTGGTTTTTGCTAGCGCGTTAAACTAAATACCACAAAAAAGTTACGAATTTAACTGAGAAGGCAGATAAGCATCTGTTAGCACCATACTTGACTACGGCGAACGTCTCCTTTTTTCTGGAGTAAACTATATTCTACTGCAATTACTCATTACAACACTGATACAAATGTTGGGTCAAAGTACCAAAATACATTGACTGGTAGAGCCGGACAATAGGTCAATACTAGGGATGGGCCGAGCCGAGCCAGAACCCGAGTACTCGGTACCGAGCATCACTGTTTTTGATGCTCGGTGCTCGGCCGAGCACAAACTGATTCGAGCGTTAAATTTGCATATTCATGCCCTGTTAACTTATGTAACTTGTGTTCTGAAGGGTGTATATGAACAAAAACAAATGATTTTTCAAATGCACTAGATCAGTGGTTCTTAACCGGTGTTCGATCGAACCCCAGTGGTTCGGCAACGTCGAATCAGGGGTTCGACGAAGGTCTTTTTGAAGTACAATACAAATACTCGTTTTTGTCAAACTTTTGGGTGGCCGTCGGCAAAAATAAGAATCTGCGATGCGGCCGTCCTAGCAAAATGGTTGTGCACCCCTGCAGTAAGGTTTTCCTTTCTTTTTTGACATTACAAAGAGCATTGTTCGCGTTGTTCGTAAGCAGAAACACAACGAAATTTTGTTAGCAGCAAAAACTTACTTCATCTTTCTCATGTTTGTGTACAGATGCTAAAAATACAATGTTTCATTTTGGTAAAAACTAAAAATTACCGCAATTAAAGCAATCATGAAACAAGTTGCTTGTACATGTCAGAATTTAACAAAATGGCAAACAGTAACTGTTGCCACTACGTTTGAAAAAACAAACTAATTATAACCCACAAAACAAAATGGGTTAAAACCTTAGATGTAACTTTGGGGTTCGACCAAAGTCTGAAAAATATCGTAGGGGTTCGTCCGTTATACAAAGGTTAAGAACCACTGGTCTAATCTATGACTAAGCTGGAGCCGGCTTTAATTCGTGCCTGAATGCAATACATTACTTAGTTTGTGAAAAGTTGCTTCTTGGGCATTGATGGACCTACTAAGCTTTTGTAGCACTGGGTAAATATATTGTTTAGGCGACTTTACAAACATTAAAAACTGTTTACTGATTTTGTGCCAACCCCTAAGGGTATTTTAAATCAAAATAAAGTCCACAAAACAATATAGAGCACTTTTAACATTTTGACGAAAACAACATTGACCTAGCTTTATAGCCATTATAGGTTTAGCAGCAAAGTTTTAAAATCATAAATATTAAATACGACATGAATGGAACGAAAATGTACCCAAACACGTAAATTTTGTCAGCAATAATTGGTACTAACCTTGACTTGCTAGCATCACTCCCAGAGCAACAAAAATCCATCGAAACATGACGATTTTACTTCACCCTGCACAAGTAGTAATTGTACGTGTTGTCTCAATAAACGGCTTATTCCAGCTCACCATATAGTAATTACTGGCAGAATTTAGGACAAAGGGATTTGTATTGGACAATATTCGACGGCCGTCATTTCCGTTTTGATAGGCGTGTTCTACTTCTACAACAGGTTTCGCGCTTCTGTAAAAGAAGCTGTAGAATATCATATGGCGTTTATTTTGCAGCAAATACATTTGAATAAGTTTGTAGTTCAAACAAATTCCAGATATATAAAAGGCACAAGTTCCAATTATATCTATCAAAGCCCGCACCAAACCCGATTCAAAACACTACTCTAATAAAACTTGGTGGATAACAACAGTTAGCACAAATCGGCTTAAATAATTACACTTGAAAACGTAATTAGTAATTACTTCTAGTTTTTCTGAGATAAACAAAAGGTGAGTGTTCTTGGAGAAGAAAATAACAAAGACATATCTGACATTTTAGCAGGAACGAGAGGGGGCGTTCTTTTTTAGGTTTAGGAGACTAAACTTGATTAAATATAGCTTATAACCGAGATAATCCACATTCCAAATGTTTTTTGATGATATTTTTCTATTACCGGATATCCAAACCGGTTTATAACGGAAACGTTAGTTTGAAGCCCAAAATAAGATGGGACAATTATTGTTTTGCTACGCTTGTTTGTCGTTTTCGACAGGTTAGAATGATTTTTATGCAGTTTTCCTCTTGGTTTAGGCGTAGCAATGTGCTAAAGACCGATGTAAAAGGCATGTTATTTAAATACTGCCAGTGGCATATTTCTGCATAGTGTTTGCACAAACCCTGGGCATTACGTGGAGTCGGCATGATTTAATGTTACGTTTCGTCGTTAGGTAATAACGGATGTTGAAACATCCTGAACGTTTTGCGTTGCTTTGTTGTTGCATAATCGCTACCCTAATGTTCTCTTAGGTGCGCAATGCGCAACTGTACCCTGTTTGCACACACAATGCTGCCAACAGAAGTTGTAAATAATTTGAAACGGGGGGGGGGTCTTCTAGGTTGGCTAAACGAATTGGGCCAGCAGATAGACGTTGGTAATCTACACTTGCATAAGATCGTCTCTTTCGCTTGCTACAATCCTGCTGTTCAAAAGTAAAAGTTGAAGGACCTAATGCAGAACGCCGTTACAGACAAATGCCAACCTTGCCAGGGCAGAGTCCAGTGGAGTTCTTTCAACGAAACGAAGGCAGCTCCGCTTGGTTTAATTGACATGATGATATGTATAATGATTTTTCATATCGCTTTTAACCCAGTTTAAGTCAGTAGTTCTCAAAATGTGCGTCGCGACGCCCTGGTGCTTCGTTTCAATTTTCCAAGGGCGTCGCAGAATATTCGTTTCGTGACTTTTTTTTGTTGTATCAATAAACACAACTTTAATAATGGGGGGGGGGTTCCAGAAGCGTCGCAACTAAAAAAAGTTTGAGAACCACGCCTTTAAGTAAACAGGGTGCATGAGTTCGTCACAAAAACTTTAAGGGTTCACCGAACCAAAAAAGGTTGAAGAGCACCGGTTTAGAGGTTTAAACTGGGTTGAATGCAGCTTATCACCAGTATAATCCACATTCAAAATGTTTTTGACGTTTATTTTCTCATACCGAGTATCCAAAAAAAAAAAAAGGTTTATAACGAAAACGGTGGTGGAAAGCCGAAAATAAGATAGGACAATCATCGCTTTGCCACGTTTTTTCGCCTAGCGGATGTGCTAAAGAACGATGTTACATACTCGTTATTAAATACTGCCAGTGGTATATCTCTGTGTAGCGTTTGCACAACCCCTGCACATTACCTGGAGTCGGCATGATTTAATGATACGTTTCGATGTAAGGCAATAACGGATGTTAAAACATCCTGGCATTTTGCGTTGCTTGGAACATCGCTACTGTAATGTTCTCTTAGGTGCGAAATGCGCAGCTACATCCTGTTTGCACACACTATGCTGCCAACATCAGTTGTAAATGATTTAAAACATTTACAAAGCATTACAACGAACCGCAATCAAACATGTCTTCATACTTATGTATATTGACAGTTTTAATAGGTCTGTATTTTAATTTATCAAACGGTAATCCACGAAAGTTTCTGATATATTATAGTGTCGATTACGAATGATCACGCTGGCCACAATTGAAAGAACAGAAATTAGTTTGAACACCAAAACTATTGGTCCCGTGACTGAAACTGCTGTTATCTTGTAAGTGCAACACTACCGGTATATATAAACAAAATATATAAACAAAATTTACAAGCATTCAAAAAACAACCAGCATTTCATTAGAACGACAAATTTGTTAAATTATGCAATCTGGCAGACGAAACGCTTGATCAGCATTTTCTATGACTGTTTGAAAGCTCTTTAAATATGATATCTCAATAATTTGATATTAGCAATGAAGTTAAAAGCTTACGTTTTTACCACAAATAAAGGTTTTTCATGGACTGCAAAAATTGTTTGTTCCCTAACATTTCTAATGTTTTACTTATGCTTTGTATTCATTTGCATTTTCACCAATGATTTTCATAAACCTCAGGTAGCTACAAACAACATCAACCAAATGATATGTTTGCCTTTGAAGTACTTCCTTGGGTAAGAAGATAGATGTGGTTTCTACACATGTCACACATACTTAAAACGTCGTGTTGAATTGAGAATAAGTGTACACATAAAAAATAGCAATTTTACAATTAATTTCAAATGACGATGTGCATTGAGAAATGGGATATTCAATCCAAGTGGGTGGGGGGGGGGGGGGGGGGGGGGGGGGGGGGGGGGGGGGGGGGGGGGGGGGGGGGGGGGGGCTGTGTTTAGAAGAATTTTTCGTTAGTATTTGTAATACATATTTGAACTAAATATAACTGATCTGCAATAAATTACATGACACAATTGCTGAGATGAATGTGGTTAGTTGAAGGCAGAGTTGCAAGCGGGCCCGAATTCTGAGCCCGAACCCGGTCCGCTTTCCTAAAGTATAAGCCCGAAGCCCGGCCCGAACCTGAAACGTTTTTGAGAAGCCCGTTTAGGCCCGAAATTTTGATTGACAGGGGGGGGGGTGAAGGTCGTCGACCATTGTTTCATACAAATTCATGTATACTAGTATTTCACAGCCCTTTGCCGTTACGTTTGGAGATTTACAACTGTTCGAGGCAACGCCCACAGCAAGCCACCCGGAGAAGACTAACCAATATCGTCATGTATCGGTGGTTTCTGATAGCAGTGGGAATAATGCTGACAAGACAATGTAAGTTCTAAAATACAGCGGTTGTCCTAGGATTACAGCTTTAAAGCTCCTGCTTTTAAGGCCGAATTTTTGTTCCTGTATATTTAAGTTCTGTATAGGTGACCGAATATTAGATTTTACATTTCGTCCAAAGGTTGTTATGCTTAATTCGCAATTGCGCCCACTTTCGGACCAAATTTGGGCTATGTTTGTAGAGAATTCGTGAATTGGCTTGTACTCACAGGGATGGGCTCGGTTTCGCGCTGCAATGTCAGACCACCTTACAACTCCGTTTTGCCCAAATTTTACGAAAAACCAACAAAATATATTAGTTTAGAGGCTTATAACATTTGAGGTTGGGTCGAATTTGACCCTGTCGGTATTCTAGTGCTGTATTGTGTAGCAACTTGGTTTTGACAAAGCCCAGCTAATACAACTCTAATCCCGTTTTCATATTGTATTGCTGTCTGCAACTTTTATTTCTGATTATTCAAAGAGTGTTTGGGAAGCAATAAAATTGATACTACTCGTTCAGCACACTGACCGATGCGCCCGATAGGTTGCAGCATGCGCTAAAACATGTTAAATCGACGCTCGCAAACTCCATATATTGTCTTGTTTTGGTGATCCACATACATTTAAAAAACACACCTGTCGAATTCAGGTAAACCGGATCGGTTTTAGAACAACTTAATCCGGAAAACAATGACGAAAAATCTGAATAAATAAGTTAAACTTTCAATATTTGACTGAATCATGCTGACCCATACTCAACGAAATAATTGATTTTATTTATCGCGATCATTTAACCTAACGCGATGTGGGGTAGGCTTTATTTTGATGGTCGTTGTTTACCTATCTATTTTTTAACCGGCTGGTATCCAGCATCCGTGTTGCCACACACAGGTGTGCTGCCCTTCGCGCCGCTCGCTTCTCAAGCAAGATTATTGCTTTTCAAAATCGTGTCCAATATATATGTATATATACCCGGTTAGGGCGTATTTGGAACCGTATTCCGTTTCTTTATCGTGTGGCACCAGTATAGTTTTTGTACGTTTCGCACAAAAAACCTTTAACCGAAGCCTAGTAAATACTCAGCATTTAGTACAAGATAATATATCACGAAATTGTATGTCCAAACTGTCAACTCTGTTTTCAAGTATTATGTCAGGGGGGGGGGGGGGGGGGGGGGGGGGGGGGGGGGAAATCAACCGCCGTTTAAAGTTTTAGAGTCTTTCTTGTTATAGGTGAAGCACAATGTGAGGGTACAACTGTTACTGGAATTAGTGGGGCGCAGCCGATTCCTGCAAGTTGCTCTACGTTTAAGTGGCAATTTTGGGCCAACAGTGCCGCAAATTTGTTTGTCATTTGGGATTATCCACAGTTTGAAAATGATGACTATTGCAAGGTAGAATCTATCCCTTAAATTACACCTGTTTGTATGAATTGTTTACGCTCTGTTCGGAATGTTGGTGATCTTGCCAGTTAGAAGAAATTAACCTAATAAATCTTACACGTAAAAACGATTTGTCACTCAAACGTTAGTGATTGGTAAAAAAACATTGGTAAAAACATCATGTTCTGGTTTGAAATAGGTGTACGAAGGAAACGACGCAAACGGCAAATTGCTTGGTCAGTTTGATCAATATCAGATCGGACCAGTACTGTGTAATTGTTCACAAGTTTTTGCCGACTGCAAATTGGAACATACAGGAGCATCTAGAATTGTAGCACAACAACGTAGGTAACAGTTAATTTATGTTGAACCGAGTTGTGTGTATCTTTAGGCAACTAATTAAACATTACAGTTTATCCAATAACGCAAGGGATTTTAGGTTTTGCATTTTAAGAAGGATACTTTTTTACATGCCACAGACTCTATATCTTCGATACCTTCGATGATCTAATTTGGTTTCGCCATTTTTTAAAGGTTTTCCGGATCGTTGCGGAGAAACCATTCTTGAAAATCTTGATCAAGCAATAAAATCACCAGACCACCCGGGATTATATCCGATTAGTGCTGTCTGTACATGGACATACAAAAGCCCACAACGAAGAAAGTTTCACTTCAACTTTGAAAGCTTTGATTATGAAGAGACTTCGGATTTCATGTTTGTAAGATAATGTGGACAAAAAAAAAAAAAAAACGCATGCCAATATGTAGCTGTTACCTTCTCCCCTACTTGGTGTGCATTTTTATTGCTTTACGCATAATGCATAACGCCAAATGCATGCTGAGGCCTCATACTATAAGTTGTTCATAAGATAGTGCTGCCAGGCATTGTATCAAGTTTATAGAGTTCTTTTGGCAATTGTATTTTTAACCAGACGTTAAATTTTTGAACATACATCCATTTCGGGAAAAGTTCTGAAGCGATCATGAAGATACGCAATCGGGGCATACTTATTCTTTTGTTTTGTCCCAACATTGCTGCGTAAAATCCATCCTTTTATTTCGTTGATAGATAAACTGCAGATGTTTTTTGTCAGTTTTTTAAGTGCTAATTGTCACATCTTACTTATTTTAGTCCTTGTAGGACAATATAGTTTTTTTTTTTTTAAAAGAGAGGACAAAATGGGACATATGCTTGGCCAAATAAAGATGAGCAGAGATTGCTTATAACCTTTTAAGCAGGGATTTTCATGGCTATTTTGTTGTGTTTTGGTGTCATATACTAATCGCTTGTTAAAACGCCTCAGCTCAAATAAGCGGAAATAACGGTTTTTAAGTATTGTTGTATACAAAATCACATACGGTCTTGCATTAGCAGCCTTTGTAAGCCGCATTGATTTAGAAAATAAATGTATATGTAGACATGCATATCACTAAACATAGGAATAATGTGGTATTAACGACTTTGCCTAGGACCAATTAATGACAGCCAATAACAAGACTAACCGCTTTCCCAACTTCTAAGAAAACATCACGATCCGCAAAAATAGACCTAACATTCTTTACTTCAGATAATTCCAGACGACAATGACTCACCACGAATAAGGTTAACTGGTAACTTGGATTCGCCCCAATTTACAACAGAAGGTAACAGTTTTCAGATAATTACAACGTCCGATGTATCTTTGGCAGAGCTTGGATTTTCAGTGGATATTGTCGAAGGTATTATACAGAAATATTTGTAATGCAATAAAACACTATGTCATACAAACACACTATTCTTTTTAGGTCCTCCTGACAATCCAGGTGTTACCTGTCAGGAAAAGATTAAAATAAAGTGAGTTTCGCCCCTATTATTTTTATAGATATTTGCTTGCTTTACAGTATACCCTAAATCCATAAGCGTTTATTTAAAGTCTACGAAGTTTTAGTTTGCAAAATTTTGAGTCTGCAATTTAAGGTTACAGATACATTTTTACTGCTCGTTTAACCACAAACAGGCAACAATGGCTTGACCCAAAATTTAACTAAGTTACTAAAAAACAACATATACTGCTTTAAATAGCAAAATTCTTACAGTGAATAGACAACTGACGCCCTCTTAATTGCAACTCTTAACTATTACTTTTATTTATTATGTTTTGCAATGCTAACAACAGCTTACTTCAGGTTTGATAACACACAGTTGGCAAACTTGACATATAAAAGTGGAGACGTGCTTTACATATCAAACACACGACAAAACGACCTTAACAGTATTCCCAGTATCTGTAAAGTTGACAACAGTCCACCAGTTTTCTACTTCAATCTCACACAATGTGAGGCAACATACGTAGTAAGTGCTTTATTCCTTACAATCTGAGGTATCATGTGGTTCATGATTTGGATAACATACACTGATTAATCATAAAACTTTAACCTTTAATTGTACACAATAACTCTTAGTAACTCTACTTAAAAAACAGTATTCTTCTTGTCAAACAATAGCTTAATCCGTAAGTCCGCACGACTTTGGAACCTAAATAACTAGAACATTTACAAGACAAACCTGGAATGTTTTCTTTTAGTAAAGGAACTAGGGCAAATCATTAACAAGTTAATGTGCAAATAATCACAACAATAGCGTCATGAATTAATTGTAGTACGACAGGCCTGTTAAAGGCGCGTACCGAATCAGCTGGTGTCTTAAACATTCCCGTATGGCAAGGCACAGGCTAGAAAAATGTAGCCTGCGGTGGGATTCGAACCCTCGACAGGAGTCTTTCCGGGAATCGCGCGCTACCAACTGAGCTACACTCGCTCAGTTGAGAAACCGCCGAAAGTCGAATCACAATAGTGTCGTATTTACAAATAGAACATTAACTTTTAATAGCACATTTGTTTATTTAGATCAGCAGTGGCCGTATAAACACTACTTTCAAAGTGTGGAACTTTAAAGCAATGGACTTATCCCATTCGATTCAACGTTACGTGTCTCACAGCTTGACTATCATTTGTGACTTCAACGCCACCTACCAGCTTCAGTCCATTAACGTCAATCCCGAAATTCAGTCAGTTACACATTAACTGTTGTGTAAAACATATTGGTTGTAATTTTCACTGTTTCTTTGTCGCAGGTTAACACCTTTTTATGCTAACATTAGTATGTTTAAAAGCGAAAAAAAAAGGCAAAATGCACAGTTATTGGTTCAAATGGAGTATAGTCGTGGAAATGTCTAAAACAAAAACTGAAAAAAAAACTTTTTTAAGGGAAATTGGGATGGCTGCTAATCCGGTTTCTGGCAAGTTTGAAGTGTCCCTTAAGCTCTACAACGACAGTGGATTCAACTCAGTCTTGCCAGAAAACTCTCAAGTCATTGTTCCTACTTACATTTTCGCCAAAGTAATGCTTGATAATATTCCATCCGGAGTAGATGACTTTATTGTCCAAGTAAGTGAATATGCATTTAAAGAAGTTTTCCAAAAGAATACGATTTCTGGTAAACACCCAATTCAAACCTATTTGATATCAACAATTAATGACCAGAACATACCTAAAATACTTTCGGCCGCTGTTTAATCAGAAATTTCCTTCTTTAATTAAGTGTCTTGAGATTTTGATCCGATAATAACTTTCTATTTTCAGCTGGAGCAGGGGGGGGGGGGGGGGGGGGGGGGGGGGGGGGTTGGGCAACTCAAACAGTTAGCTCTAGTGCCGTCCCTTCTTATCCCATCATCGAAAACGGGTGAGGCACATAACTTTACAAAATGTAATATAGAACTTGAAAGTTTGGAAAGTTATTTCCACAAATATGATATTTCTTAATGTTTAAAAACTGTAAAAGTCTGCAACGCTACAATTCGTTTTGTAATTTTTTTTAAGGACAACTCTGAGTTTTTATTAAATGTGCGGTGCAGGGAGATCTCTTTACACACGACCTATTTTTTAGATGTAAGGCGCCGCCTAGCGGAAGTGAGCAAGCAGACGCTAAGGAGATCCTACATAACTACGTGGCAAATTGCGCCGAGTTCAAGTTCCAAAGCTTCGTGTGGACAAACTTTACAGACGATGAACAAGACATATATGTGCACTGTGACGTCACCGTTTGCCAAAACTCCACTGGACTGTGCCCCGGCAAGGTGAGTGTCCTACTTTGCATATTGTTTGACATCCAAATGTTGATGGATAGTTTTCCCGGTAAAGTTTGTAACGATGCAGTATGTTGAACCATAGGAATGTGTCAAGAGAAAGAGACGAGCTTATGGAGAAAACCGCTACCAACGTTTGTCTGTTGGACCAATTCGGTTGGCCAAAAAAGATAGTTACGACAGTAAAGGTAATTATATATTTTTTAAAAATTTTAAATCAACCACAACAGCCACAAAAATTAACATTTGTAAGTTTGTGGTGATTTTACTAAAAATCAAAATGTTTTTTAATAAGCGTTGGCTCATATTCTGTGGCGTACACACAAAAAAACTCATGTAAGGTACACTCGGATAGAATTTTTGAAACATTTTAATAATTTAATATTATCTTGCACATACAAAGATGGCAAGGACTTTTTCATCCGTTACCAGATTCACTCTATTTTTTATCTTCAGGTTTAAATGAAAAGGAAGATATTGAAGGTGACATCGACCCAACACGCAATACATTCGCGCCAATCCTTTTTGTTGTGGTTATTTGCGCGGGGGGGGGGGGGGGGGATAATGGTCTTTACAAAAAAGGTCCAAAAACAAGCGATGAAAATGACGCCCAATGCTTTCATTTGAAAGTTGGTTTCTAATAAGCATTGGTGTGAAACCGTTTCCTCATAATTGTAAAATGTTTTATGTGTCTGTATTATAGATTATTTGTTTTCTAAGCATATTTCAATCACAAGTATTATCAAAAATCACACAAAAAGGTATTTTTTGAAAATATTGAAACTTGCTAGCAATGACTTGTGAAGATATAAATGCTTTGTCTCGTTTACATACGTGTTTTGTGTGTGTTTTATGTTTTCAGATTTATTCGCTGGTATGTTGAAAAACTATGTTGAGGACTTTTTAAAAACATTACTGTGCTTGCTCATAGTTATCACACCAACATTGCTTTGTTGAATCTCGTGTGTTGTAATAATACTTACCTACATAGTCGAGAAAATAAAACATGACCATAAACTTCTGAGGCGTGATGCTGTTTCCAACTCTACATTTTCGATCCAAAAATCGCCAGTGGCTTACATGCGGCACAAGGTAACAACATTAAGATATCAAAACTGCCAATTGAAAAGAATGATACAACACGTTGGCCAATAACTATAAAATTGATCGATAACTACCAATTAATTAAGAACATTACATCGCAACGAAATTTGTATGCGTTATGTTACAAACCAAAAGGTATGAATTTAAAGAAAAACTCTGTGAAGTACGATTTTGGAATTAGGTTACCGATACAGGTCAATGTACCAAAATCGTTATTTTCATAAACTATACCAGAAAATGCTTGTTATGTTATGCGATTCAGAATAGAGGAAATATAATCAGTTTTGCTGATCATTTCGAAATTTGGAAACTGACAATGAAATGCGGAATACTGCACTTGTGCTCATAGTATACGCAATCTCTGGTCCTTTCCATTAGTTTAATAAAAATGTTGTAAATTCAAATGTTGTTAAGATGACTTATAGTTTCATCATTAAAAATGACAAACTGCAGACAATGGCAGTTTATAGTAAGAAATACGTTATTGCCACAAATAATAAAATAACGAAAAATCAACGACAAAATTTATCGTGAACCGACACTTTAAAGATGATGACACTTTAAAGATGTAAAGCAAAATTATATGTACCGAGCTATTCCGCAGGTGGCATACGCAAACGTGGTATATTTGTTGCTCACCTTCAAAATTACGGGTTCAAAATTATTACCTATTGTTTGTTTTGGCTAATTTGCTGTGTGTCGAGTATTCACTTAGTGGTGCCGGGGAGCAGCATTTGGAGGCTTTCGTTTTTTTTTGCCAGCGCCGATTGGTTTTTGGTCACTAAAACAACAGACAAATTTTCCTACCTTTTTCCTTATGTAAAAATAGAAGAAAGTAGATGTGGTAGCGGTACATGCCAACGTTGGTTGCAATACAGGGACCAGCGATTGGTTAAGTTACAAATGCATATCTTTCCAAAAGCAAAATGAGTAGGAACAACATTATCATAAGTTGTGTTTTTGCAACAAATTAACGTTAACTCAAAATTAGTTTAATAAGTTGAATTATTTCAGGCAAAATTCTACCTTTAAACAAGGATTTTGGGGCAATGTATCGTCGACTTTATTTGCAATGTCATGATAGGCAGGTTAGTGGCCTCCATGCTTTCGAATCAATCTTTAACCGTTGCCACAAGTGACAATCACCTTAAACAGCCTCCGAATAAACGACCATGTTGTTCAGGACTGTAAAGTTTCTCATTCAAATATGTTTAAAGAAATGAAACACTATTTCGACACTGTATTCTGAACTAAAATTTTGCTAGAGCCAAAATATTTTAGAAAAATGAGTTTGGTTCGGATTTGCTTTAAAGACAAAACTACGTTTTTTATGAAGTTTTTTATGACAGTTTTATAGCGAGTCAACAATGGATTTTATTCCAACTTTAAGGGGTGCGATGAAAAGGCTAGTTGGTCAAAATGTAGCTGTGTGATTTAACTGGTAAACGTTAGGAGTCAAACTTAGCTCTGCAATGATCCTTGTTTTAGATTGTAAGGCGAATAGGATTCTGGCACACCATTACACTTAAAAATTGCAAAATATATTGAAGTAAGTAAAACATTAGAACAAGTGTAGCATATATAAATGAACATTATTGTAGTGCAAAGTTGTCATAACTTGGTCGTGACAACGTTATAGCAGAGAAGTAAGTTGATGAAACCATATTTTTTTGTTTCTACAGTTTCTGAAACTGGTTGTGTTTAATGTAATTATAAAAATTAACGCATCATGAAAGAAAAAAACAGTTTGTGGAAAATTTGCAGGGTAAAAAACAAATTGGCCACTCTACAAAAATCCAACAACGAAAACATTGTTCGTGTATACGGCTGGACAAAATGGGAAGGAGCGATGGGTATCGTTGTGGAATACTGCAACAATGGAACCTTGAGGAGATGCTACGCAACCTA
>QLIY01001141.1:0-23433 GCA_003260075.1 Phallusia mammillata | reverse complement strand
ATTAATTTGAATTTAACTATTTACGGTATAAAGTTACTTTGAGTTTCTGCAACACTTTATGTTTATGATGTAATAAACTACTTTGGGATTACAATAAAGCCAGATAGCAGCATATTCATTGTCCAATTACTCGGTCATAACTGAAAGTGCTTGATTAAAAAAGGGAAACTGCTATTTTATGAATTTTTTTTCGCATTAAGATATATTGAACTTCTATTCTGTTTGAAATATGTTCTGCTTTTATTCTGAACCTGTTTTATAGTTGTTTTTTTCTTTCATAAACATTTACTGGGCCACAGAATATTTGAGCAATGAAAATGGGCCACGAAAGAAAAAAGGTTGAGAACCACTGGTATAGGCCTATACAATCTCTGGCTCTTTCTATTTGTTAAATAAAAAAATGTTGCAAATTCGAATTCAGTCATGTTAATATGACGAGCTACAAACAATGGCACTTGATAGTACAAAATACACTACTGCCACAAATATTAAAATTTAAAACGAAAATCAACGACTTTGTCGTAAACCAATATGACAAACGAGCTTTCTTTTAAAACGAATTAGTAAAATAACGTTTAGTACATTTGGACTAAGTGTAACTTGAACAACGTCATAAGGGTTTTAAGCAATATACGCGATGCAAACACTGGTCATTAGGTCAGAATATCGACCATACTAAATTTTGTAGCAAAACCGTATGTACCGAGCCGCAGTTGGCATAAGTAAACGAGACATATTTGTTGCACACCTTTAAAATAATAGGTACAAAATTATTAAGTGTTGTTCGTTTCAGCAAATCTGTTAATTGTCGAATGATCTCACTGAGTGGTGCCGAGAAGCAGCTTTTGCAGGTTTTCTTGCCAGCGGCAGTTGGTTTTTGGTCACTAAATCAATAGAAAAATGTTCACACGTTTTTCCTTTCTTGGCTGTAGAAAAAAATAGACGTGGTCGCGGTAAAAAACTTTTTTTTCAAAAGCAAATTGAGTAGGAAAAACATTATCATAAGTTGGGTTTTTCCAACGATTTACAAATTTAAATTAGTTTAATAAGTTGAATTATTTCTGGCAGAAATCTATCTTAAAACAAGGATTTTGAACAAGCATTTTGATTGCATTTGTAAAAGTAGTTTGGGGCAACGTGTCGAAAACTTTAATTTGTAATGTCATTGTAGGCCGGTTAATGGACTCCATACTTTCGAAGTAATGTTTAACCGTCGTCACAAGTAACAATCGCAATAAAGAGCCTGCGATTTAACGACCGTGTTGTTCGGGTCTGTTTGTGCTTAAAGGTAAACCGCTGAAACTTGTTTCTGTATTGTTAAAACCTCGTTTGAAAGTGGTTCGACCACGGTTTCTTACACAAATATGTTTGGAGAATGGAACATTATTTCGACGATATATTCCGAAGTAAATTTTTGCTAGAGAACCTAAAAAATACTTTAGAAAATGGAGTTTGATTAGGATTTGCTTTAAAGTCAGGGCACGATATTTTTTATGGCAGTTTTAAAGCGAATCAACAATGGATTTTATTCCTACAATATCAGTTGGCCTACGACATAGGCTAGTGGGTCAGAATGCAGCTGTGTAAGTTAACTGGTAAACGTTAGTAGTCGAAATTGTCTTTCACCAAGCGAAATAAACTCAACTCAATTAGCGTTGTATCTACAAATTTTGTTGTTTCAGATTGTAAGTCAAATAAGATTCTGTCATTCTGAAAGCTTTGTAATCAACTGCAAACAATGGCACAACATAATGAGGTAGGCGAAACATTTATACAAGTGTAACATATATAAATAAACGGTACAACAATACAAAAATGTTCCTGACCATATCATACTTTGCGTCACAGTTGCAAGAATATCACCCTGATGAATTCGAATGTGTTCCTGGAAACAGTGGGGATTTGGGGTCAGGTTCATATGGAGTTGTCAGACTTGCTACTCATAAAGTTTTGGGACCAGTTGCAATCAAGTGCTTTTCTGTTGTTCGTGACAATGTCGTCGTAGAGCAGTAAGTCGAAAAACAGCATCCTTCTTTTAGTTATTTTAAGTTCTTGAAGTTAGTTATTTTCATTGTAAACACAAAAAGTTTTGCATCATAAAAGTTTCTGGTTAATTTGTAGGGTCAAAAACGAATTGGCCATTCTACAAAAATCCAACAACGAAAACATTGTTCGTGTATACGGATGGACGAAATGGGAAGGAGCGATGGGTATCGTTGTGGAATACTGCAACAATGGAAACCTTGAGGAGATGTTACTGAACTTAAACGTAAAACTGTCGGTGCCAGTTTGTCTCCAAATGTGCACAGAATTATCTAGAGGTCTGGCAAACATCCACAATGTCAGCAAAGAGAAGCGCATGGTGCATTCCGATGTAAAACCTGGAAATGTTTTACTCACCAAAGAGTTACATTGTAAAATATCTGACTTCGGAGGCAGTAAATTATGCAATTATACCAAATCAATCTCTGCAACGTCTAATCCTAAGCGTGATCAACTTACTGCGGCTTATACTGCTCCAGAAGTTCTGTGCCAGCCAGATCTTCCATTGAGAAAAGAGCAGGATACTTACGGATTTGGAATGACAACTCACATGATTTTGACTCGACAGTATCCATTCAACACAACATCTGATGTTTTTGTTGCGGCAGTAAAATCGGGAAGTCGACCGAGCACTGCAAAGATCAACCCACTAAAAAAGGGACTAAGTCAACGAGATTTGGAGAGCGTTCAGCTAATGAAAGCAGAAATGCAAAAATGCTGGCAACAAAACCCGCAAGATCAACCAGATATTTTAGATGTAAAACATAGATTCGACGCACAGCGAGCCAAATACACACCGGTTGATGTACTCGGCGATATCATCAGCGCAATAAAGCAACTGGATATTAACAATCCTTTAACCTGTGAAAAAGAGAAAATTCCACTTTCAAAGTTTTCTCCAGAGAGTCGCTCCTTCAGAGATTACCAGACTCCATCAGTATTGCTTACTGATGACGTCCTAGCTGCCAAAGGTAAGAAAACTGCCTTTAATGAATTTGTTTGAACGTCTGATATCTTTAATAATTTTTTGGATAAAAATAGCAATGTCAGAAATATAATTTGGTCTATGAAACCATAGGATTAAACAAGTATGACAAATGCAGTCTATCATACTGCTGCAGCCGTAATGAAATACATTATGTTTTATACACGAATAGAGTTGCCGCTTGTAGTAAATGTTCAACAACATTTTCCACGTTTAGGTTCGCTGTTAAACGATGGTGTGTCTGTGCTTTAGGAATAATTAATCTTTTTTATGTCAAGCACAAACACGTAATGTTGTCATCAATACATTTACTGCATTTCATAATCTTTTGTTTTCTTCACTTGTGTTCGATAGTTCGAAACGTTTCATTAATACATTTATTTTTAAGGATTTGACTGACTTGGGTATATGACTTTCTGAATACGATGACAACATTTTAACTAAAGTCACCTTTATTTTGTTTCTGCGCACATCTACGAAATCATGGGTAATTAAAAAGGCTTGTGTGTTCGATCGGTATGGAATGGAATGACATGCAAAACAGTGCACAGAAGTAACAAATTTGCAGTTTTTAACTTTAACAGTTATGTAGATGGCATTCAGATCTTCCATTTGCAAAATCATTTGCAAAATCTGTTTTTTCAACCTTTACGAGTGTTTGCGTTTTTCAATTTAACAATATGATATTAACATGTATATCAGTCGCGAAAAGTCAATTAAGTCCAGTTTTATTACGGCTACAACGAAAGCAGAATCACAAGGTAGCACATATGATTCTATTCGTTATACGATATATAACTAAAGTTGTCAAATTTCTGAATATGCTCTTTTCCGCTTTCTTCGTTGGATTCTTGTTCCGATATTTCTGAAGGTTCCCTTTTTCTGTTTATGTTATCCGCACTTTCCTCGCTGACGCTGAATTTTGTTTCCTCTACAGAAATCCAACCTTTCTTTTTGGCTGGGGGGGGGGCTACAGAAATCCAACCTTTCTTTTTGGCTAGTCTGTAAAAGAAACAGCCTGTCAAAGCATACATGAGTATCGCACAGCTGTACAAAGTGGGAAAAAGAATAAATCTTGACTCTATTTACGACCGATTTCCGAACGACAAATTGATTATCGAAGTCGACACCTTGGCGTTTTTAAATGCACACTCTAAGCTTACAGTTTTCCGAACTCATTTGTTGAGTCTCATCCAAGGCATCAACGTACCCACGTAGGAAAGCACAAACACTACGACGGGCATAAGAAAGGGGGGGGGGAAAATGCACACTCTACGCTTACAGTTTTCCGAACTCATTTGTTGAGTCTCATCCAAGGCACCAACGTACCCACGTAGGAAAGCACAAACACTACGACGGGCATAAGAAAAGCGATCTGCAAAAAATACATGTATTTTCTCAGTGCCAGGTTTTAGTTAACCAGGAATCAGTTTAGTTAAATATCTATTATCGTCCAAACTCTTATATTGCATGAAATCACGAATCAAATTCAAAAACCAAATTAAAACAATGTCATACCACGAGTTGTTGCCAGAGCACAGTCCAAAGATGACCGTTGGCCACTCCATTGTAAATGACCCAAGTAATGATTCCAACAGTGGCACCAGAGATAAGTATCTGCAATGAATATTGACCAAAAAATTCAATTACGGCGGAATGTTTCAAATCTAATTACGCAAAATGTTTTCTGCTGTGGCTGTGGAAAACATACCGACCGCCGTTCTCAAACCCAAATATAGCTATTGGTTACCGGTACTTTTGATGATAACTTTAGTTGGCACACACCTTTACAACGGTTCCGATATACTTGGTGTTGCGGAATTTAGAATTGATCAGAATCCCAATACCCAGTGGTCCAAACAGCAGCGCCCTTTTGTAAATCAATCAATTCAAAGTATTCAGTTTGGGTTTAAAAATCTACTGTTAAATATTGTTTTTAGTCGGTTAGTCTGTTGTAAGTGAAACACGGAAAAAATTCTGTGTGCCAAACTTACCTAGTTCGCCGAAATCAATTTGCAGATCGCTACCGAGATTTTCAGCAGTTTGAAATATCACCAACCACATAGTCATCGATCCAAGTGCCAATACTGTTGCTGCTGTGGTCATCGCCACACTTTTTAAAACACATAAGGCATAAAGGTTTTATCTTTGACCTCTTGGTAAAGTTGAAAATACGAGTAAAAAAAGTTTTATGGACAGATTAGAATGATTTTGTTTTAATACTTGAATTTTACGTGCAAATTAATGTTATTCATAGCACTGATGATGGCATTAAAATTTGCCGAAACGTTCAAACAATAAACCATGCCACTTTTTACGTGTATTTTATCATCTTATGAACAGATTCGCATATATATTATCTTAACATTATTTGTAGTGTTCTATATCTCTTTTATTTGAAAAACTTTGGTTGTTTAAAAAAGTTCGCTTGTGCTGTATCGTTTTGTAGGTCTTTGTCTGCAAAGCAACATCCGTAAATTGATTTGATAAGTGTCGGACTTTAAGCTGTTTCGGGCGAAATCTTCGCTTCCAAGCCTTTTCTCACCTAAGGTCGACAATTCCGTCCACTGCAAACGTCACTTGTAGAACCGCCGGGGCAAAAGCCTTGAATCACAGTTTGAAATATCACCAACCACATAGGTTTTCATACTGAAAAGGCAAACTTGTCAAACCAGGTTACATTGTAGGGGGTCACTGTCAAATCGACTTGTCTTTCAATTGATTTTGCATATTAGGTGTTGCTGTGTATTACTTACCGTATAATGTTAATCGACGATTCAAATGTATTCGTAAAAGGGTAGTGATGTATTTGATTTTACAATCTCTTACGTGGGCAAATGTCGACAATAATTCGAAATGCATTCGAAAAAATGAAGTCTTGTATTGGACTGTGCGAATTTTTGCATATATATATCTTAAAATCTAAGTCTTTATTTATCAAGAAACGAGATGGGAGATTCTAGTTTCAAGTTTAAAGTATAAAGTATTGTATTTAAAATTAAAAAATATATTCAGAACACCTTATGTGGTTACAAGTGTTCCTAACGGAATTCCACTTGTTCCACCAGTGCAATCTGTTGTGCAGTTTGCCATTTGCTCGACTAAAAATAAATGACATAAAAACAAAAGTCAAACCCGAATATAAAATGGTAAAAGTTAGTCCTTCTACCTTCTTCGCCTCCATAGTCAGCTGTTGTTAGCACATCCATCATTGCGTATTTCACAAATACAACCAGTAATTATTCGACAGAATCCGGACTAATTTAGAGAAATAAAGCCCCCTTTTATAGCTAATTGAAAAAATAATAGTCTGATGGATAACAACAAAGCTTGAAAGCTTATGCAACAAATACGCAAAATAAATGATAACAATTTAAGCGTCGCCATTAAAACTTCGCTTTTTACAACTTGGTCACTATTTTAAATAGATTTTTACATGTCCACATATTTGTAATCTCTCATTAGAGGCATTTTTGCATGTTTTATTATTGGTAAATCCTACACTTCTCTGCATTGGTACAAAACTACTGTACCGCTATACATGGCGCAATTTATGACCATTGGTTCCCAGTCTTTCCGTTTCGTCGCATTGTGTGAGATTTAATACACTAATAAAGGTTAAACGACATTTGTTCGACCTACCAGCATTTCTCAGTAATATTTTTTTACTGTCAAGAACAAAATAATGTAGGTTTTATTTTTGTAAATTTCACTATCTTGTGACGAACTTGTTTTGCCTTTCTAACATTGTGCAAAACATCCTATAAACATCTTACATTACTTTTAAGTAAATATGGGTCTGATAACTAAATAAACGACTTTACCTCCAATAAAATCGGTAGCTTTAAAATGAGATGTATATGACAAATCGCTTTGGTCTTAAATTATTGGGTAATCCAATTAAACAACCAAGGAATATAAAAAATAAAAGAGTATAAATTTGTCCACAGGTGTTTGGTATTATGACTTGAAGGAACGTTTTACAAACATGGTAATGATAAAATGTCCCATGTTTTCCCTGGTACAAAAACAACACGTTTCCTGTGCTTACTTACACAACAAATAAAAAGATTCTGTGTAAATATTATTGATTATTTTAAACTACAGTACAGACGTAGTGTAACTGGAATAACCAGTATATAAAAGTTCAAATGAACCCATTTCTTTATTTTTGTATATATATAACTTCAATCGGTTAAATTGCCTACGTTGGCCACTTTACGACCAAGTTAAGTGACCTTGTACTTAAACTAGTTGATACAAAGCATGACGTTTACTCATTCCACACGGCTGAACAAAATTCCCTATAACCCTATCAAATTCCCTATCTTTTTTCAGTTTTAAATGTTTAAAAGGCAGCATTGTCGATATATCAGTGGGGGGGGGGCGTTCAAGTGACCTTGTACTTAAACTAGTTGATACAAAGCATGTTTAAAAGGCAGCATTGTCGATATATCAGTACAAAATGCATAAAAATGTGTAGACACAGTGTAGCAAGGGTAAAATACGTTCAGCAGGTAGTTGATATAATCGAAGATTAAATTAACGTGTTGGTTACTATGCGTTGTGTGGACAATTTACTAAACGATTGTTGTTGTTTACATTACCTTATGTGGCATTTCGGAGCAGTTTCCGCGTGAAACCTACCTCTGGTTACCGCAATCGTGATTTTGTAGATGTTTCTAATATCAGCGTTCGGTGTATTTTTTACCACACTTTCCCCGTCTCCCTTATTTCCATCCATTTTACGCGACTTTCTTATTCTAATACACCCTTTCCATTCGTTCCGTGTTTTACCGAAATTTTTCACATATTCGGCACCTTCTTAGTCTTGTCAGTTTAAACAGAGAAGGCCAAACACGTGATACTTTCGAGATAGTAAATTGTAGGAGAGAAATCAAACGCGCAAACACGACAGGGGGGGGGGGCACGACAGGCGAACAACAGTTTGATAACTTATTGGCCACCAGGAAATTTCCCATCTTAACGTTTCAGTTGCTTTTTGTGTTGGGTATTAGGAAGGGGATTAGGGTTAGCACTTACGGCAGCAATAACACTACGATTGGCATCAAAAATGCGATCTGTAACACAAATTGCAGTTTATTGAGGATTATTTTTACGTGCTGGTAATACTTATCTTCTGACATGTTTTTTATGGCCCGATAAAATCTGATTTCTTCGTAATCTAGAAGAAATTGAACAAACTGTCGATGTTACCACTCCTCTCAGTAAATTTATAACAATGCATTCAGCCATGCTTCATTATTGTAAGTTTTCATGTTTCTATCATGACGTTGCAGTGTGGTGATGTTATCCAACGAAGTCGTTTTCATCAAATCTGTTGCAGTTCCGCTTCGTGTAGTTTCCTTCAGGCAGTAATCGCGTACGCGCATTCCACAGTCAAGTGATTTGTTAATTGTACCGCATTCATTACTGTTTTGCCTGTGGTGATTACTATTCGTCTGTGCTATGTAAATAGGCAATTATCCAAGCTATAAATGCTTGTAACATTTATTCGATATTCATTCTATTTTACACTTCGAGCGAACAATACAAAGAAATACAACAACATCGTTGCGTCATCGGCGTAATTCTCAGTGTATAAAATCGCAATTTGTATCTCTAATGTAAAAAAAAATTAGCACAACTTTTTCTAGCTGCAAAGGTTTGTGATAAAATATGTAGGGTTTTTCCGGCAACAAAAAAGCAAAAAATTTGTTGGAGGCCTTTCGCGCTTCAATTCTTCTTCTTTCGTGTGACCCTCCCCGCTTATACCGGGGCGCGTTCACGGGACGTTACATCAACTATAAATATACAAACAGCTTATTTATCTTGCAAACATGGATTACAAGATAAGTAAGCTGCATAGGTTATTTTTAAAAACCACCTTGATTTTGGCGACGATATGTAAATGACACGTTTTGTATCATCGATAAACGCCAGCTAACAGCGTTATGCGTCCTTTAAATAACGTGCAGCAAAGAATCGACACTGTGGAATTATTTAAGAACGGACTCCCTTTCGTAAGTGTGGAGATTTTATTAGCTGCGGATGGCAAACTTTTCTCGCTCAAGTATCACAAACCGATCGGTAGTATGCGCTACTTACAGTTCACATCCCAGCATCATCCATACTAGCGTGGTCAACTGTAGGGCCGCGAAGCAGTGTGGCCCACGAAATAATTGTGCTAGTCCGCGAAAGTCCAACGTTGTTTATGACAACGATAAATAGCTTTTGTTTCCAACATCCAAAATATGCTTGTGTTGCATTTATTCGGTACGTATGGCCAATAAAAAAAACATACAGACATTTACAAACTTGTGTAAATTTAAACTCAATGTGATTGACAGTGAAAGAAGATCTAATGCGGGGAAAATGAGATCTCGCCAAAACATTTGACGAACACATAATATTTAAATTATTTTGAGACGTTTATAACTCAGTGTTCGTTATACGGCAAATCATAAAACTCACATGTTAATAAACGATCATTTTGCTGTATGTAACTGGAATTTAAACCCATTACGATCTTTCTCCTGCAACACTTTACACAACGCAGAAATTACATCCAAAGGTAGCAACAATGAGCATCCAACAAACCAGCAACAATGAGCATCCGAAAATTCTATTCTTTTAAATTTTATGAGAAAATTATGTCTAAAAGACATTGCTATTTCCTTTGTTTTGCAATATTTTTATAATTACATGACATACTAAAAACAAAAAGTAATTGTTGTTTAACTATTATATCAATAATGTGATGATATGCTGTTAAACCCAACATCAGTAAATTAGATTGCACATAAGTATGTCCAGGCACTTAATAGCTCAGTATAACAAACATCAACACGTAAAAGGCATTTTAATACTCTTAAATCCATTTAATCATTGCCGCACATTCAATTTCACATTATATAAACAGACGTAAAAAGCTAAACTATCGCAACTAAGGCAATATACAAAAAATCACTTGGATAACAGAAACCGCAGGAGTCAAAGGAACCGGTTTATAGAAACGTGATCAAGCTCATCACACGACGAGTTATGAGTTAAAGACCAAAATACAAAAACTTCAACTAAACATATGCTTGTTGCCACCAGGTAATCTTTGCCAGTTTTACAATACCACATCTTACATATTTCTTAATCGCTTTTCTTCTGCAGCCAAATAAGCGTTGGGGGGGGGGGGGGGGGGGGGGGGGGGGGGGGGGGGGGGGGGGGGGGGGGGGGGGGGGGGGGGGGGGGGGGGGGGGAAAAACCATTTTAGATGAAAGAAGTAAGACTTAGCTTAACAGCATTCATCAAAACAGATTATTATACACTAAAGAGGAAGCCTGGTATGATACAGTTACAACGCTTTTGCAGGTGTTACATATCATAAAAGGGTTTTTCCGTTCAGTATGCAACGGTAAAATACATTTGTAGTTTAATTATACTTACACATCTAAAAAAGGTAAATCGTTATACATGTTCAGTCGCCATCAAAGTTACGACAATACAAACAGATAAGCAAATCATCACAGTAAGCAAATGATTTATATTTTTAGCTCCTTGGTTGGTTGTGCTGGTAGGTAAGGAGGTAGTAGAAGGTTTGGTTGTGCTGGTAGGTAAGGAGGTAGTAGAAGGTTTGGTTGTGCTAGTAGGTAAGGTGGTGGTTGTCTTGGCAGCCAGCAGTTGTGCCACAGACTTATCGTTGCACAAATTACTTTCGCAACAAGCCGCTTTGCAGGTGCTGAAACAAACAAATACTAAAAGTTGTTTGGGTAACTTTAACCTTCGCCCATCTATATCATTGAGGCACATACAGCATCCAATCAAACAACCAATTTTGATTGAATAAAATATCGTTGATTTGTTTAAAACATGTCTTGGTGGGTGGCATTTGTGGTAGGCCTGTGGGCCGTATTATGTCTTGGTAGGTGGGTCTTACTATAGAGAACCTGATTTAGCCCTACTGCGTCAAAACAGAGATATAATTAAACTGTTATTTACTGTTTGCAATGAGCAAAAACCGCAGATTAAATTTCGCAAATCATGATAATATATTTTTTTCGTTGGAATGACCAAACTTGTTTAATAAAGTTAAGTGCTAATTTCACCATATAAAACATTGAAAGGAGGTAAAACGCCTCTTTAAGAGAATGTATGAATCCGCACTTGGCTACGACATAGCGATTTTCGTAAAGCATCTTTATATCAGAAAAAATCATCAAACGCTTCCAAGACACAAGTATAATTAATTGCACAGCAGGTAACATACTTAAAAACCGATCTCACACTATATATAACAGCTGGTTCAATTTTCAAAACAAGACTTAACCTACAATCACGTATGTAAAATTTTTGTGGCTTGATTATTAACTCGTGTCGTCAGATTCAAACCTGTTTTATTATCTTGTGATGTTCATGAAATACTTTTATTTTATAGTACTATACCTGATCAAAGCGCGAACATTTCTAAATTCTGGAGCGATGTGTTTAACTGCGTCTTTGCAGTCCGTTAGACCAGACATGGCTGTTGTGCAGTTGGCTAGTGTGTAGCAGTCCATTCCATATCCATAGAACCTTCCCGAAGAAAAGTTTCCTGAGGCTAAAAACATTTTTGTTAATTTAATCGTATTCTTGCTTGCTAACCACATACTCTTTTTTATGTACGTTTAAGCAACTATATAAAACGTTTTTAGAACGCTGTTAGTAAGGTATAATAGCCAATGTTCCCTGTTTGTTATTAAGAAACTATACACGGGCTATATACCGACACAGCAAATCAACGCTGGACCATTTAACTTTTTTTACGCGTTAAACTGTCCTTATAAAATAATAAAGGTTTTCATGTACCTTCAATTCGAACACATCGATGGGTAAGTTTATTGCAGTTCGTTGTCGTTACCGGCAAGTTAAAGAACGTGTTACTAGCATTGAATCCTTTCGAACAAGTTAGAGCGAAAACCGTTGGTAGCAAATTAACGACAACCGCGAAAAGCAAAACTGAAACTTGAACTTTTATCATAAACATTTTGTGACTTGTTGCACTTTAGCTCGTTTCCACCAAAGAAACGCTCATGCGTTCTCATAACACAATTTAGTTAATAGACGGCGCGATTGTCGGTGAACTATATTTAGTACCTATGCTACAGCAGCAGTTCTGTGTTAAATAATTAATACCAACCAAATTAAATGTTATCCTAAATATAAATTCAGAAGATCCTCGTGGGAGTTAAATATATATTCAACACAAGGAGTGGGAGTGGTACTGAGGTTGTTTACTGTTTCGTATCGTTAATTGATAAACAAGACACAGGAATTGCGTATTTTTTTATTTTTACTGATCCCAGAAAAACTGGCTGTCTTTCTTTGTCAGAACTTCACGACACGTTGACGGTCATAACTTTAGGCGCAATTAGAATATAAAATGTAAATTTTAGGTATAAACCCAACAAACTAATTCAGGGCAATAGAAAATAAGTAGTCAAATGCATAAAGCCCGTAATGGTGGTCTTACATATTGTGTGTCACATTGAAATACACGCGGTGGCACAGAAAACGATTTTCAATGAGTCTACAAATCTCTCTTTAAAAAACATTTATTGTGTACCAAACAACGGTAGAGCAACTAACACCGTAACTCACGTCAATAGCACATTTAGCTAATTTTTGATAGGTGGCGCAGGAGCCGAATTATTTATTTAGCGGCTAAACAGGGGTGGGTTAGGAGGTAAGTTTTTGAAAATTTTATCAGTAATTAAATTTTAGTTTCAGTTTCATTGATAATAATACATAATCCCAACCCTATTAGCCCTAACTGTCAGCGTATTTCGAGATATACCGTTTCAATAGGGATTTCTCCTCTTTGCGCCACTTATCGAAAATTAACAAATTGTGCGGCAGACGTGAGTTATTGTGTTAGTAGAATTTCCCCAAACAACAATGCAGTACACGTAATTGAGGAAATGAGGAAATCCTTTGTTCGGTACCTACACCGCAATCAAGTTAAAAGGAAAAAAAGGCCATGCATATATCTCAAACTCTCTGTGCTATAAGCGGCACTTAGTTTACGAAAAGTATCGATAGAAATTTTAAAACGTTTCTTTATTTTCGCAACTACTAAAAAAGTATGTCCCATTGACTGGACCAAACTTGGTCTTGTTTCAATGCTGCAATCGGCAAGTAAAACGGGTTTGCTAATTGCGTTAACAAGCATTTTCATACATAAGTGGGGTAAACATCAAATGTAACATAAAAAACAAAGAAAATGAATAAAAACAAACCTTATAATTTTAGTCAACACAAACACAACGTCGATATCAAAACCGCAGTGCTTAAAAACTGGCAATGCCCGTGCGATTTCAGTTGCCGTTAAGTCATAAACATTGGAACTTATAGCTTTGCCGAAAGCTGTATAGTACTTGATTTATAATAATTGGTCATAGACGTTGAAGTTTTAGAAAAATAGTGTTGTATGTTGAGACTTCTTTACACTAGTAGCAAATGCGGTATATAAGAACCTCTGATATATGTGTAGGAAGTTTCGGAAGCAGTCTGCACGTCAGGCATCGTGGTATGTTGTATTGTTGGTTCGGGTCGACATTCTTTGTCAGCTAACGAAAAGCAAGTACTCCCTATGCTCCATATGTAAGAGACATTTCTCTTTATCTTGTGATAACTAGAAGTTTGCTGGCCAGGGCCTTCAGCATTGCCACTGGCTCATTTACAGCTGTCGTTTCGTTGCTCAACAAAGTGGTGTCAGTCTGTATGCCTGTTTATTTAGGTGAAATGATTCATACATGTTTTGCGTATTGCGAAAATAATTTGCCCTTCACTATGCAACCAAGATTGATTGTTTCACGACATATGCGAGAAACATACATACCGCATGTGTTGCATCAATTCTGCGATTTTCAAAATACAAGAATTAGAGTACAAGAATTAATGCGGTTACCATTATTATTCATAATTTTCTTGCTTGTTATTTGTTGTAAGTTGTTAAGATTGTTGAAAACCTGGCTAAATTCTGTTTAGGGTTATCATAGGGTCAAAAGTTTTGTTGCTAGCGATGTAATGAACAAGACATGCAATGAACACAGATAATATTAAAATTATGAAAGCAGTTTACAATTTGGCGTGTGTTACATTGCAAATCGTAAAACCCACATATTGACAAACGATTATATTTAAAAAAACGTCTCGAATTTAAAGCAGTTATATCGATTGGCATTTGATCTTCCTTCTGACACATATTACACAACGCAGAGATTATTCCAGCCGAAGGTAGCAAGAATCAGCAACCAACAAACAAAATAACTAGTGGGGGACAAAGCACGGGCGTCACTTGTAGTTGACATAGCAGGGGCCTTCGTGGTTGTGGAGCCTGGTGCCTTTGTGGTAGTCGAACCCATTGGCATCACTGTAGTTGTCTTGAGAAGGTTGGCAATGGTGTTGTTGTTGCAGTTGTCAGTATCGCAACAGGAAGCTTTGCACGTACTAAAAAAATGTTAATTTTTAATAAACAAGTTACCCTGCGGTTTCCTCATAACCTTTTGCATTAAACCAGGGGTGTGCAACCTGCGGCCCGCAGGCCAAGTGCGGCCCTTCTGCGACCTGGCAATATATGGCTAGAATCAAATGCGAATTTTACTGGTAGTTATGCATATTTGTGAAGCAAGAAAGTAAAATCATCTTGTGTAATACACAGGTGCGGCCCGATCTAATTTTGGCAATTGTATTTGGCTCCACAGTAACAAAAAGGTTGCACACCCCAGTATTCAACAATGAACATGCAAATACGCCAAAAAATTACGTCGTATATGCGTTTGTCATAGGTTAAATTAAATAAACCTCGTCAAATATGCTTTCGCCATCCTCAACAAGTTAAAATATAAAACCTTAGTGTAAGATATCAATGGCAAAGTATCAACATCCTTAATGTTTAGAAGATTGACTATAATTTCATCCCATAGTCCATGGGTCACCAAACTTTTTTCACTGCGGGCAGTATAAAGTTCAAAAAACATTCGAGGGCCACATAGGTTACAAACGCCGTTCCAAACGTGTCCGCAGGGCGCTTTTGCGGTATCAACAACAGTAAAATCTTATTTAGAGTCGGACAGTGTTACTGATAAATAATACAACTGTGTTAAAAATTACGAAATCTTGTCCACTAACAAAATTCGCTTATTTTGTCACAATAAGCAATAGAAAGGCGTTTGATCGCGCACAATAACAATAGCACTACTTTTATTACTACCTGCGATATAACAAACAACCTTGAGATAGTTTTATGCGTTCTGTAAAACTTGGTAAACTTAATCCTACATGAGGATGCACAAATTCAGCTACTTTAACTTATCTTTAAACGGTTAACTCTAGTCTCAGTTTTTCAGACATACACCAAGACCAAATACTCTCGCGGGCCGGACAATATGACGTCGCTTGCCGCATCCGGCCCGGGGGGGGGGCGAAACCCCTTTGAGTCAGCAGGACCGAGGCTGCAGCTTTGCAGTTTGCCTCGTTCATTGTTATGTGAGAGCAGTTGGCTTTGGGGTAGCAGGTCATTCCAACGGCCGAAAACTGACCGCCCACTGCACAATGTTGTATTTTTGTTCACAATTTTTACCCAAAAGCAAAATAAGCAACAAATTAGCACATAAATGGGTTAGCAAATTTTTCTCGTCTAAAAAAGTGAAGGTATTGTATTTTATTCTTTATTAACTATAAAGGAATCAAACAAGCTTTTTTATTAATATTTTACACTTAATTTTAACATTATAGTCAGTGTGCTCTCTTTAACTTTATCGTGGTTTGTCTAACATGCCGAATAGGTCCAACCTGATAGGTTCAACAAAGGTTAAATATCTGTAAATTGGAGCATTTTAAAAATAGTGAAACTAAAAAATTTGCAAATGATAGACTGCTTTTTTGGGGGGGGGGGGGGGGGGGGGGGGGGGGGGGGGGGGGGGGGGGGGGGGGGGGGGGGGGGGGGGGGGGGGGGGGTGTTTATATATAAACACTAAAAAGTTACACATCTTCAAAAAAATCAAAATTTTGTTTTAAAATTGAATTTGCCACAAACTGACACATCTCGTACACGCTATAAACTGAATTAAATCTAGTGAGTTTTAACTTAACTAACCTTCCACTCGTAGACATGTGTCGGTTGAATTCGAGGAACATTTTGTGCTCTTGTAAGACGAAGTGGCAAAACTGGCTGGCGAGGTTACTTGATGTCCAGTGTAGCAATTGGTTGCACCGTTGGCACACAAGAAAGTCGAGACAAAAAGTACACAGCAGGTAACAAGCTGGAATGCGTTCATTTTGTCAGATATTGCTTGATGTTAGCAAGAACGAAAATTAAAAGTTAGTATTTTCTTGATCATATTTAACAAATAGTTGATATAAATCGGTCTCCGACAAGATAAATCAATCACAAACCCATACAAATACCAGGCTTTTGCTACAACAAAATGCGTATTGAAACAGCAACACGCATTATGTTTGAAGACAGGTTTAAATATTGTTTTGTGCACGAAACTAAGGGACACACTTTATTGATTGCAAATCAAAAACCAAATGTATCAGATTTCAAATCATTATGTCATTACCCTGAATTCAAACTAATAATACACAAAATCAGTAAATAAAATCGGTAAATTGTAAAACTCTTTTGCATATACAGCTTCACTAAGTATTTTGTAAACATAACGTATAAGGCTTCCCTAAACCTGTACCTAACCTAACACAAAAACAACAACAACACTTGAGTAACAGGAGCTGCACGAGTGACCGGAACTGGGGACTTGGAAAGGTGATGTGACTCAACGCACAACGGCCACTTATGATAAGGACTAAATAATTTCACTGAAAAATTGTTTTTGGGTTTTCTTGTTTTCACTTAGACATCGGTGCAAATTTGAAGGTTATCCTTTTTATTTTGGGGGGGGGGGGGGGGGGGGGGGGGGGGGGGGGGGCCTGCCGAAAATATTCGGTAACAATATTTTTTAATTGCTCTACTTTTGCAGGCGGTTAGACATTTCATTACCCATGTGCATTGACCCATGACCCCCCCTAGAACTATCAAAGTATTAGCAAGCAAAATCGCAGAAACGTACTAAAATAAATAGAGGCAGAAACGAAGGATGACAAAAAATTATGTTCAAGTAACCCAAAGTTAAAATTAACCAATCGAGATGCCAAAAATTTTAAATGTTACTGTTGTCCGATAAGATCCAACCAAACATACACTATGGTTAACCAAATGAAAGGCATGATATATTTCGGTTACAGGCTCATATGTAGTTATTTCAGATTAGTAAACAATAACTGATAATTTTTGATCGTTAGAGTACACTTACATCCTTCACGGGTTTTAGACACCCACCTGTTTAATTAAAATACGTATGAGATTTTCAAACTGTGAAACAACACATCGAGGATACGGGGGGGGGGGGGAGTACACTTACATCCTTCACGGGTTGTAGACACCCACCTGGTTTAATTTAAATACGTATGAGATTTTCAAACTGTGAAACAACACATCGAGGATACGTTTATTGCGGTGTGTTGAATTACCGACGAACTACAAGACATATCACTAGTATTAAACTCGACAAAAAAACCAACGTCAATCGCGAAAAGCAAAACTATAATACTTAACCCTTTATCCGAAAAAAGGGGGGGGGGCAGTGCTAGGATCGAAAAAAGTTTTTAAGTACCTATGTCTCAGCAGTTTTGTAATGTCTAGTAGAAAGTAATTGATAGATAAACTGATCTCTCTAACCTGAGCAAGAAGATTATTGTCGGCGTTATGTAGATTCAGCACGCGGAAGTCACTTGTGCGGGCTAAACCTTTGTGGGCGTGATACTGAGCTTGTTTATTATTTGATGTCGTTAATCTATAGATAAGATAGTGGAATTGCGAAATATTGTAATGATTATTGAGTATAGGAAAACTGCATGTCTAAATCTCATAACACATTGACGATAATAACCTCAGCGAAATTAGAATGTAAATTGTAAGCTATAAGTTCAAACTCCAACAAAGTAGGCAACAACAATGCCAAAAAAACAGTCAACAGTATAAAACTAGAAAAGGATATTTTACATATTGTAAATTTAGTGCGAACTTAAACACGGGGGCGTATGTTCAATCAGATTTTAATTAGAACGGTCGCTTGACGGTAACCCTAGCCATTACTGTGCAGGGGGGGGGGTACACACGGGGGCGTATGTTCAATCAGGTTTTAATTAGAACGGTCGCTTGACGGTAACCCTAGCCATTACTGTGCACCAAACAACAAGGCATATTCGCGAAATTGCGGAAATACTTTGTTCGGTGATTACACAATCAAATTGAGTGGTCCATGAGGGTCATATTTCCTTTAATAATGTTGTGCTAATTAATCTAAAGTGCAGCTCTTTAAAAGAACAAGATTTGACAGAAGTAACGTCAGTTAAAAAGGGGTAATTGACAACTATTGTACAAGTAAATAGCACGACATTTCAAAAATAGTAAGTTAATTTTTGGAAATGTTTTTCGGTTTGCGTTTACAGTCATGCATGCATTTTGTTCTGTCTGTGCCATAGGTGACGTATGATCTACAAAATGTATTGGTCGGGCAAGTTTTAAACGTCAATCAATTCTTGCAATACTGCACGAAAAGAATGTTGCCTTTGACGACACTAAACAAAACGGAACGTTGTTTTTCAATATATTAATCGGCAAATAAACTGGTTTGCTCATTGCGATAATAAGCATTTTCATAAATAAGCACGTTAAACAATTAAATGTGTAAAAACAAACGCGATAAGCAAATACGAACAGTCCAACTTCATTATTGCAGTCAACATAAACAGAATGCCGATAACAAAACCGCAATGCTTAAAAAAATCACCAGGCCCGTGAGTTTAGATGTCGTTGAGTAATAAACGTTAGAACTGGGTTTGGTCGAAAGTCGCATGGTACTTGATTTATAATTTTGCACGGGCGATAAAGTTTGCGACAACTGTGTTGCGTTTTCAGATGACTTCTTTATACTAGTAAGTACTTTTAGCAAATGAGGTACACTAGTATTACCGGAAAAATTGGAAGTTATCTGTACGTTTGAATGCGTGGTAGATTGTATTGTTTGCTCGGACTGGATCTCGTTGTTAGCTGACGGAGAAGAAAGACTCCCTTTGTTAGACATGATGGAAACATTTCCCTGCAGGTTTTTTCCAGTCGTTTCGACAAATGGATGCTCGCCGGCCAGGGCTTCTAGCAATGCCGCTGGCTCGTTGGCAGCTGTCGATTCCCTACACGACAAGGTCGTGTGTGCCGTCTTTCTAACGCCCACTGAAGAGTTACTGGAAGATATTACTGGTGGTGACTTTGTTGTAAATGCATCGAGCATTTGACATAAAGATTTAATTCTAGCCCTTTGAGCTTCTGTTTTGGGTGACCTTCTCATTAGAGAGGGACATACCAACAAAAGATAATTTTTCAGTGGAATATCCGTAAAAGATTCGGGGAGTTGAAAAAGTATCTCGTGGGGATACGTTGTCTTTTCAGCATACCCCGGAGCTTCAGTCAACAGCAATGTTTGTAAGGGACCGTTCCCTGGATCGGTGCGGTTCATTAAAGGTCTCTTACTTGTCACATTCTTATTTGCTGTAGTAGTTCCCTCTATTGTTGTTGCAGAAGACGGAATACTTGTTGTATCAACAGCAACATATGGCTTTGTTGCTGTGGTGACCGGCGATATGTCAGCACCGTATAAGCTATTAGGTCTTTTTATTACAATGGCAACAAAGGAAGTCAAAGCAGTATCGGTAATGGAAGATGCTCCAGGGTCAACTTGCGACGTTTCTTCGACAACAGGTGTAGTGAATGCGAATGTTGTCGTCGTTGCTTTGGTCACTAACTTTGTTGTTTCTTTTGCACGAGTCATTTGTGCAGAAAACGTTGCAGAATTCGAAACAGACCTTGGTTCAGTAAACGTTGTTGCTTTTAGTGTGTTCACCGCCCGAGTAAACTGCTTAGTTGTAGCTTCTTGCGTGGTCAGTGGAAAATCTATCGTTGTTACATGTTGAGTGGACACCGGCAAATATATGGTGCTAGCTTCTTGAGTGGTAGACGGGAAATCTATCGTTGTGGCTTTTGGGGCATTCGCCGGCGAATTATGTGTTGTTGCTTCTTGAGTGGTTAACAGCGAATTTAATGTTGTAGATTCTGAGGTGGTCACCAGCAAATCTGTGGTTGTAGCTGCATGAGTGGTCACCGGCGAATCCATCGTCGTAGCTTCTTTGGTGGTCGTCGGCAAATTTATCGTTGAAACTTTTTGAGTAGTCACTGGCAAATTCATTGTTGTAACTTTTTGAGTATTCAACAACGAGGTATTTGTTGTAGAATCCGGTGCGGTCATCGGCAAACCTATGGTTGTAGCTTGTGGCGTGGTCACTAGCAAATCTGTGATTGTAGCTACATGAGTGGTCACCGGCGAACCCATCGTCGTAGCTTCTTGAGTGGTTAACAGCGAATTTATTGTTGTAGATTCTGAAGTAGTCACCGGCAAATCTATCGTTGTAGCTTCTTTGCTGGTCAACGGCGAATTTATTGTTGAAACTTCTTGAGTGGTCATCGGCAGATCAACGGTGGGAGCTTTTGGAGTGGTCACTCGTAAATATATAGCTGTTGTACCTTGAATGGAGTCCGGTGAATTTATTGTTACAACTTCTTGGGTGGTCACTGGCGAATCTACAGTGGTAGCTTCTTCAGTGGTCAGCAACGAGTTTATTGTTGTGGATTCTGGTGTGGTCGTCGGTAAACGAATTGTTGAAACTTCTTTAGTGGTCAAAGAAGAATGTTGTGTTGTTGATTCTGGAGTGGTTTGTGGCAAATGTATCGATGAAGCTTCTTGGGTGGTCAGCGCTGAATTTGTCGTTGTAACTTCTTGGTTGGTTACCGGCGAATCTATTATTGTGGCTTTTTGAGTGGTCAAAGAGGATTGTTTTGTTGTAACTTCTTGAGTGGTCACCGGCATGTCTATGGTGGTAGCTTCTTCAGTGGTCAAAACCGAATTTATTGTTGAAGCTTCGTGAGTGGTCAGCGACGAACTTATCGTTGTAGCTTCGTGAGTGGTCAATGGCGAACTTGCTGTTGTACCTTCTAGTGTGGTCACCGGTAAAATTATCGTTGGAGTTGTCAATTTCAAGTCCATAATTCTCCGTCCTGCAGTGAAGTCTAATAAATTCATGAAAGTAGTGTCTTGAGTGGCCACCGGCAAATGTATGGACGTAGCTTCTTGGGTGGTCAACGGCGAATTTATTGTTGTAGATTGTTGAGTGACCAACGGCAAATCTGTCGTTGTAGCTGCTTGAGTGCTCACCGGCAAATCCATGGTTGAAGCTTCTTGATTTGTTGAAGGTGAACTTATCGAGGTAGCTTCAAAAGTGCCCTCTGTCGAATTTGCTTTTATAGCTTCAGGAAAAGTCACCGCCAAATTTATGGTTGTAGTTTCTTGAGCAGTCGCTGGTAAATTTCCTGTGGTAGCTTTAGGAGTGATCAACGGTAAATGTTTTGTTGTGGCTTCTGGAGTGTTTACTGGTGAATTTATCGTAAAAGTTTCTTCAGTGGACATTTGCAGTTTTGTTGTAGATTCTGGAGTGATCACTTGCAAATTTTTCGCTTCAGTTTCTTGAAAGGCCATTGTCGAACTTCTATTTGTTGCTTGAATGGTCACCGGCAAAATTATCGGAGTAGCGGAAAAGTTTATTGTTGTAGCTGGGGGGGGGGGCACTCTTCGTTGTAGCTTCTGGAGTGGACACAGGTGAACTTACTTTTGTAATTTGAGATGTGGACAACAGTGAACTTATCGTTGTAGCTTTTGGTGTGGTCGCTGACAATTTGATCGTTGCGCTTTCCGGACTGGTCATTGCCAAATTTAAAGCTGTGGCCTCTGGAGAAATTGACGGTAAGGTAGTAATATCCGATGTAGCTGTCGTAGCAGGCGGAGTAGTAAACTCTGACACTGTTGTTGTAACAACAGGAGTAATCCCTTTCGACGTTGTTGCTATTCTAGCTCTGCTAGTTACCTCTGAGGTGGTTGTAGCAACCTCTATAGGTGTTGCTGTTTTGGCAACAGGAGTAGTTACATCCGAGGATGTTGTTGTAGCAACAGGAGTAGTAACATCCACGGTTGTTGCTGTGGCAACAGGCGTGGTAACCGAAAACGTTGTTGGTGTATCAACTTGAGCAGTAGCCTCTGAAGTTGTTTTTGTAGTAACAGAACGAATAAGCTCCATGTGTGTTATTGCGGCAGCAACAGGAGTAGTACCTGCGGACGTTGTTGCTATAGCAGGAGCAGTTACCTCAGAAGTGCTTGTTGTATTAACCGTAGTAGTAACCTCTGAGATTGTTGCAACAACAGGAGTAATACCTTCCGAAGTTGTTGCTATGGCAGCTGGGGTAGTTACCTTCGAAGCTGTTGTTGTAGAAACAGGAGTAGTAACTTCCGTTGGTGCTGATGTGGCAACAGCAGAAGTTATTTCTGAAGTTGTTGTTGCAGCAAGTGGGGCAGCAACCTCCATAGGTGTGGTTGTGGCAACAGGAGTAGTAATTTTCGAAATTGTTGTGGCAAGTGGAGTAGTTACATCCATAGGTGTTGCTGTGGCAACAGGAGTAGTTACCTTCGAAGTGGTTGTTGTAGCAAGTGGGGTAGTAACCTCAAAAGGTGTTGTTGTGGCAACAGGAGTAGTAATCTCCGAAGTTGTTGCTGTAGCAAGTGGGTCAGTTACCTCAATAGGTGTTGTTGTGGCAACAACAGCAATTACCTCCGAAGTTGTTGTAGCAAGTGGTGTAGTTACCTCCATAGGTGTTGTTGTGGCTACAGGAGTAGTTACCTTCGAAGTGGTTGTTGTAGCAAGTGGGGTAGTAACCTCCAACGGTGTTGTTGTGGCAACAGGAGTAGTAACCTCCGAAGTTGTTGTTGTAGCAAGTGGGTCAGTTACCTCAATAGGTGTTGTTGTGGCAACAGGAGTAGTAACCTCCGAAGTTGTTGTAGCAAGTGGGGTAGTTACCTCAATGGGTGTTGCTGTGGCAACAGGAGGAGTCACCTCTGCGGTTGTTGCTGTGGCAACAGGAGTAGTCACCTCCGAGGTTGTTGTTGTGACAAATGGAATAGTAACCACCGAAGTTGTTGTTGTAGCAAGCGGGTCAGTTACCTCAATAGGTGTTGTTGTGGCAACAGGAGTAGCTACCTCCGAAGTTGTTGTAGCAAGTGGAGTAGTTACCTCCATGGGTGTTAGTGTGGCAAAAGGAGGAGTCACCTCTGAGGTTGTTGCTGTGGCAACAGCAGTAGTCACCTCCGAGGTTGTTGCTGTGGCAACAGGGGTAGTCACCTCGGGGGGGGGGAGCAAGTGGAGTAGTTACCACC
>QLIY01001140.1:34752-48180 GCA_003260075.1 Phallusia mammillata | reverse complement strand
TGAGATCGAAAATTGAGATACCTGCTGGTACTCGTTGGCTTGTGGTACACTCTCGAGTACAAGACACCGTCATTGGTTCTTGTGACTTGAACATCTAAAAATGGAAGACAGTTTACCGATTGGAGTTCCATGGTAAACCGAATGCCTGGTTGCGCCTCGTTGAGATGCCGTAAAAATGCCTCAACCTGGTTCTTAGTAATGACACAAAAAATGTCGTCAACATATCGCCGCCAGAATCTTGGTGGGTTGGCAAATGTTGATAAGGCTTTTTCCTCAAGCGCTTCCATTGTCATGTTTGCGACAACCACAGAGACTGGGGAACCCATCGCTGTGCCTTGAACCTGTTGGTAAAAGCTTCCCCTGAATGTTAAATAGGATTGCTCCAAGCAAATCCGCAAACCGTCCACAATATCCAACGGGGACCATGTTGTTCTGTCTTTGAGGCTATAGTCGTTTAAAATCTTGGATGACGCAATGTCCATTGCCAGGTCCACTGGCACACTTGTAAAAAGTGACACGACGTCATACGACACCATTACCTCTTCGTTGGACAGGGGCTGCAACTGTGCTATCTCTTGAACAAACTTGGACGAGTTCGAAACAGTCCATTCTGTATTGCCCACAAGCGGAGAAATAACTTTCGCTAGGTACTTCGCAAGGTTGTAGGTTGGAGTACCAACAAACGAAACAATAGGTCGGAGAGGGATGCCTTCCTTGTGAATTTTTGGTAAGCCATAGATGCGCGGGGCGGAGCCGTCCGTGCTATGCAGTTGATGGAATGTGGCTTCAGAAATGCATCCTGTCTCTGTGTGTAATTTCCCCACAAACTTATTGAGGATGCGTTCCGACTTACGTGTTGGATCACGCTTTAAACGCTTGTAAGACGAAGTATCCAGTAATAAGTCTGACATTTTCTTGTCGTAGCCTGGGTAGTTCATGATGACGGTACAGTTACCTTTGTCTGCGGGTAAGATCGAGATATTTCGAAGCTAACACTTTTCAGAACGAGCCTTGCATTGCGTTATTCTGTGGTGAGACTGGTCAATGCGTAACTTTACAAACGCAAATCCACACTTTCTTATGATTTTCCTTCAACCTGGAGTATTGTCAGGCGATTTAAAGTGCAACGAGCGCGGCAAGATATTTCCCTTGATACACCCGTGGTTGAAATGCAGGGGTACCATATGCCTCGCAATCGAGTGTCTCATTTCAACGTACTTTCTGATGTTGGAAAGCACGTCGGGTCTATACAGACCTTTCAATTCAATAAATAAGCTGTTGTTGCCAGGCATAATATCAAGTCTATAGAGCTCTTCTGGCAAAAGTATTTTTTATTCCGACGTTTCGACGTCCTATACAGGCGGTCTTCATCAGGGTAAATAACACTGAATGCGACTAGAACAGTGCTCGATAAACAAAGGAAAAAAGATTTAAACGCAAACACGTCACAACGCAACGAAAACACTGAGCGATAACGAATGATTGGACCTCTAATCTTTGAGCAGGTGCCTGTAGCACGCTGAAAGCATCACGTCTGTTTTGATGTTTATTGTGTTGCCCCGTTAAAGAATATTCCATGACTCAAGAAATAGTCGTTTCCTCTAATCAGGCTCCCGGCCACAACTGACGCCGCGTGATTGGAAAGGGCCGACTTCTTCGCGTCGTTGTTGGCAACATGTACTTTTCGTGGGGGGGGGGGGGGGGGGGGGGGGGGAGGTGGCCTTGTGATACTGCGTGATTGGAAAGGACCGACTTCTTCTCGTCGTTGTTGGCAACATCCCGTTGATGTTCTTTTCGTCGGGTGTTGAGTGACCTTCCAGTCTCTCCGATGTATATTAACGGACAATTTTGTGTTCTGACTTTGGTGCGTGTCATGGTTTTTGTGTTTTGACTTTTGCGTGTGTCACGACTTTTGTGTTCTGACTTTTGCATGCGTCATCACTTTTGTGTTCTGACTTTGGTGCGTGTCATGGTTTTTGTGTGTTTGACTTTGAGGTGTGTCACGACTTTTGTGTTCTGACTTTGGTGTGTGTCATGGTTTTGGGGGGGGGGTTTCTGGGGCACCGTAAGATAGAGTGCATTTAATGTAGTCTTGCTGCAAACGGTCAATTTCTTTTTGTTATTTTTTGCAGTGTTTTTGTGAAATACCGGTATAACGTTTAATTGAGCTACAAAGGCAATTTAATTTAGTAATATATCTATGAAAATATCCATTAAAATATTTTTTTTTTTGGCTATTAATAATGATTTGCCCTGACAAACAGATACGAACAGCAAAAACGGTCGGGAGCCCTTGGATAACGCACGATACGAAAAAGGATAACCAGTTTGTCGCAAATAACAGCACAAAACAACAAAACTATGACTTGTAAACAAATCTAACATAGACAAGAAAACAAAAATTAACCCAAGAGCAACAAATATACGGCAACATCATTAACACAACATACAATTGAAAAGCAACAATAACTTAATAATTTGATTCAACGTAAAAAAATGTATTAAGGTTAAAACGTTTTTTTTTTTACTTTAAGCTTTACGATGTAGCTACGTTATTTCTTCTATAAAGCTTTATTCCTTACGCGGCACCAGAAACGTCTGATTGCCTTTTTCGCGTTGATTGTAATGAGATTCAGAGCTGATTTGTAACGGATGTATTTGCTTATTTTGTTCTGATGTATACAGTCTAGCATAGTGTCTGGGTATTATTATTACACAGTAGTCAGTATTACCTTCAATCAGAACGTTTTTATCTTCCTCGTTTTAATCATACCTTGCCAGGTTCTGATTAGTTTGGTTTAGCCATATACTGAACCTTAATATGCCTCGTCAGATGAGTTTGTTTGTGTTTTGGATTTGTTTTTGTTTGATGGGAAGTAAAGGTAAGTCATTTCTTTCGTTCATCAATAGTTCAAAGAATGTCCATGCAACACAATTGGTATTTTATTTCTGTCCTGAGTAATTCTTGCTTTAACATTTAGAAGAGCTTGTTTTATCTAAGTTTTTTTTAATACAGCTCAATTTAGTGTCCCTCTTAGCACAGGATGTCAACGAAAAACGGACTTTAGGCGATGCATAGGTAAAAAAACTTTATGGGGGGGGGGGGGGGGGGGGGGGGGGGGGGGGGGGGGGGGGGGGTAATAACTTCAATGTTGTTAATTTCTTTGCTAGGAAACCTGCATGTTTTGAAGCAGGAACCTGCTTGTCTCGCATGTATTTATATTGATCTTTTCATTTTTTGTTTAGTTTGCAAATATGATCCATTGAATATTACTTGTCCTACTGGCGAAAACATTCAAGTTATATCGGCACTTTATGGACGAGTCGAACCCGGAACGGTGTAAGTAAATGTGACGTAGTAAAAGGTATTGATGTGACGTTTTTTTTTATGAAAAGACTGGGATTTCATATTTTGCACGATAAGTATGTTCATTTGTCCTGATGCTAAGGTTAGAAGCTGCGCCATTGTGAAATGCATTTATGAATTGTAACAATTTAGAAAAAGGATAGTTTAACTTGATTTTGTTTATCACTCTTGCCGATGTAGGTTTTTACTAAAATACTCCAATACGCTTTATAAAAATACTCCAAAATGAACGGCAAACGATGGACAGCAATTTCTTTTTTCAACTTTTGATAAACAGAACTAATTAATTTAAAAAAACGTATTCATTTATTTCTAATTAACGATTTATTGATTTACTGTTCAACAAATTAATCCTATTTACATCAGTTTGTATTTGGCGAAAGGATTTGTAAGAATTTCCATACTCAAAAAAGCTGTAATGGATCTCAGGGAGTAGAAAAGATAATGACTTTGTGTCAACACCTGGTTTCGATGATCCGTGTCCTGGAATTGGTAAATACATCGTCATTGACCTAAGATGCTCCATTCCGAAAGGTCGGTTGTTGAATTATTTTCGACGAGGGTTATCTTGTAATGTTTGGTAGTATGATGTCAAAGACACATCATGAATGTTTTAGTATTACACATCCTTTCCGGAAGTAAAGATAAATCGTCTTACCTCGTGTGAACTGTGCGTCGAAAACTCATGGTTTTGTGCAATTAATTAATGATCTGTTATGAAATAATAAAAACAAATTTAAAGAGATATTAAAGTTCTGACATTTTTGTGTGCGGTATTTAACAACATAAGTTTTTAGCATTGTGCTATTATACAAGCAGACAACAAAACGCAGTAAAAAATCATATTAACATTTTTTGTTGAAAAAAATCCAAAACCAAGTTGTTCCTTTTGAATCTGTCCGTAAACGTTGTCAAAAACGATTAAACAAGAATTGTTTTACAATTCAGTTTTCAGGGGGCAGGACATATTACTTTTTGACATCTTCTAACAAAAGACATTTTATTTTGTAACTATTAACTAGAACATAAAATATCCGCTTACTTATTTTATAGTAAAGTATGACGGGCATTGCCAGGTCATAAAAGCTACATGATCTTCCAAATATCTTTTTGTATCATTTACTAACGTGCAGCTGTGTTTTTTCAGACGCGCTACCATGGCAAAATGTAAGTCACATTAAACCGGATAAAACAGGTGAATTCGATGATCTTGAACAAGAAATTGAGGATGTTGCACGGATTCACCCCGAAACCAAAGGAAGAACCTACAACTTAGAGGATGCTAAACTTCACGTCGTAGTTACAAACACAGCGGCTAAAGCATACAACTCTGATCTTAAGCTCGGGTCATCTCACATAGACTTTAAACTCCAAACTAATAACGTTAGTCAAATCGTTGCTACTGTATTTGTCTGCAAGGTAAACCAAACTAAACCAGAAGAGACCCAACGTATTAACACGAATTCTATCGCTGTGACCCGGTACATGGCTGCTGAAAACACAACCTTTATTGCGATTATTGGCTGGTACGCCGATAGCTTCCTGCGTCCACCAAATGACGCAGCAAGTCAACTGCCAGGAAACACAAACCGTGTCGTAACTCAAGCGTTGTCTAAATCAGTCTGCAAGAAAGTTAAAAAAGAAATAGCAAATTCAACCAACCTGATAATTAGAAAACTTGAACCCATCTGTCTATTCATCGATCGATTTTCAAAAGACTACTCCGACGAGGGCTGCGTCACTAGCATTAATGATGTGACAGGTGACGGCACTTGCAGATGCAAACACCTCACTATTTTTACCGTGCTTCTGGCTTTGAAAACCATCACAATACCAGATGGATTAAAGGTGTATAACTATACCGATTTGATTAAAATGTATTTTCAATTGATTTGGTGAAGAACTTGTGGTATTTTCAGATTACATCTTACACAACAGAGGTAGCATCTATAGCATTTCTTATTGTCACTATAGTCGTACTCTGCGTACACCAGCGAAACGACGATAGGAGTTTAGTTGAAATCAGCTTGTCATTGGCTCTTTAGTTTTTTCACGCAGTCAACATATCGCATGACCTCGCTGTTTCACATGAAATCTCATGCATGATTTTTACTGTGCTCGTGCATTACCTCTTGCTGTGTGTTGGTAAGATCGCAGACACTAAACGTATGACAGCTCAAACCCAAATCACATCCTTAATTGCTTTTGCAGGCATGTGGCTACTCGTCGAAGGAGTCGTCTAGTGATGGCCACATTCTTTCCATATGCCTTTGAGGCACAAGATCCCCGAAACCGCGTTAGGGTCTTTATGGTCGTTGGTTGGGTCGTCCCAGCTCTTATAGTGAGTATTGCTGCGGGTAAGGGGTTTTCCAACGACATTTACATGAAACCCAAACCGTTATTTGAGCAGTGCAATGGTTTTGAAAACCAAAACTCATCCATTCCTAAGTATGACATATGCTGGTTAGCTCCCGGTACTCCGATCTTTTACGGTTCGGTCTTCGCACCTCTTGCTCTCATACTCTTCATGAACATCATGATCATCGTAAATACCACTCACGTGGTGTACAACACAAGAAAGTTGCAGAACAGATATGAGAATCCAGGAGTAGAAAATGCGGTGAGAGCAGCAAAGTCATTCTTTCTGATGTTTGTAATGCTTGGAGGCACCTGGAGTTTGGCATTTTTCACAGGTATGTTGCATGCGAAAAGCATCCATATGTGCACCCAAATATTTGACTACATAATGTGCNAAGTGCACACTGTTTGACTTATGTCTTATTTGATCAGTGCAGTAGGCGACAAGACATCTGCCTTGTTTGCAAATGTATCAAGGTTTGTTGAGTGTATGAGGCTAAAAGGAAATAATTCCAATATGTTGGAGTTCCCAACTGTACATTAATCACTTAGCAACATGAATCGCAATGAAACCAAAGTGGTACCGTATCAATGCCACTTTACTCGACCTTGCTCGGCAATACATCCCATTTTGCATTGCTTAACCCAGGGGTGTCAAACTCGCGGCCCACGAAGCCCCCAATGCGGCCCACAAACAGTCAACAACAATTAGCATTTTGTCAGATATTTATCGGGGGGGGGGGGGGGGGGGGGGGGGGGGGGAAATTTTTGTTACTTTTCAAAGTGAAAGCTATGATTTAAACAGACATTTAAAAAAAAAATTATAAATAAAAATTCATATGTTATAAATAGAAACGATAGTAATTAAACCGTTCTTTAAAGCGTTAAGTTTCAGTCAAGGGGGTACAACCTGCGGCCGTACTGCCACATGCGGCCACAGAGACGAGTTTGTACGGCCGTGAACAAGTTCAAGTACTGGCGGCTGTAATGTAAGTAAAACTCCTTTGCCAAAAATTTTTTTGTGTTACTACAAAAGAGTATTACCAGCCTAGCAGCCATATATGTCACTTTTGTATGCCTATTGTGTGCAAACAATGCAAAAAAACGGATACCATAAGCGTCACAATATAGATTATGACGCAATAAACAGTAAAAATGGATTTTCATACTGCACAGCTCAATCTGTGTATCAAGTTGGACATTAATCTGGACTTCTGGGGCGTCAACTGTTTTTTAACCTTACAAGGAGTCGTCAAATTTTAATTATATTTGGAAAATCAATCCCGTCTGACGAAGTGTGATACACTATTTTATAATAATGTCATTCGACATATAGCGGAGACTGTTCATGAGGAACAAACGCTGTCAATACGTTGACAAATGCAACATTGTAAGAAAGGATACCTGTAATTATCAATTGAAAATTAGAAATTAGTTCCGAATCATGGAAACTAAATATAAGTTAAAGTATGATACAAATATTTCATCGAGCATCGAGGAAGCATTTGCGCTATTTCCAATACTTTATGAAATTCCCTGAATACTTAATGTTAACTTTTATGCTTAAAATCAAAGTAAGTGTAGGCCTACGCCATAGCTTTTTGTAAAAATGCGATAAACCTCTGTGATGGCGGGTGTCTTTTCCAATTTCCGTGTTCAGCTTTGTATGATGCAGTATGACTGCCTTAGATTCCAACATATGCATGCATTTAAATATGCTAAGACGATTCTAAATGACTTTAGAATTTTTCTGCTGTCACGATTTTTGCAAATGCAAACAGACTGAGGGCTTTGTGGTTTTATACAACAATCTATAGTTCAAATATCGAAATAAATGCTACAATACGTTTGCAAGACAATTTGGATGTATATTGTTCATGTCAAATACGAGCTAGTACCACTGTGGCAAACAAGTTTTATCCAGCAATTTAAACCTAACCCTGTCTAACCCTGCGCAAGGTCTTTGTAAGATGAAGGTTTTTCAGCGCATTGATACTAATGACGAAGCAAAACAAACTGACTGAAACAGGCACACTAACAAACCTATTTACACTTTAACTCAGAAACGTATTTACACTTTATTTGGCCACGGTCAAACAATTTACCTCAGGTTGATTTTGCATAGGAATGCATTGGAACAATCAACGTAAAGAACGTTGAACTATATTCTCAAAGAATAACAACATTTTCCAGCAACTGAAACAGTAAACAAACGAAGATAAATATGTACAAGGCTCACAAAATATTGTCAGTTCAGTATACAAGTCCGATTTATCAGTCCTACAACATCGTCAGGTATGATTTAAAGTGGGGTTTCGTCCACAACTATCACGTTCACTCGTCGGTCGGCTTCTGGCTGTTGACGTGGACGAAACTCACGCAAACGCTCACGAATATAATCATAAAGCATTTTCGGTGCGTTTGAGTAGATGAGAGGATTGAGGGAGCTGTTGATGGGAAGCAGGATTATTGCCGAAACTGCGTAAATCACTGGAGGTACAGTTGTTCCGCCGAAGTGCAAGAAAGCCATGATCGAAATTGGAATCCAGCAGAAGAAATCAGTGAAGATCAGTCGGATGATTTTCTTTTGCATTTCTGTGAAANTCGACTTAACCATAGCCCACTCAATATCAATCCCAGGCACTTTCGCCCTTGTGCATGTCAGGCCGTAGAAACCACGCAACATTTGTTTCTCAATTGTCCACTATTGGTTCGTCCTCGCACAATTTTGTTTTCCACTATTTCGAATATTCTGACAGAAAACGCTAAGTTTAAAGCTTCATTTCTTTCCAATCTTTCTCCTGGTGCAATTATTCGTTTCATGCTATTTGGTCATCCTGATTTAACAGACGCTCACACACTGTCATTATTCCATGCCGTTCACAAATATCTGCATGCGTGTAATAGATTTTGATTTCTGCTGCTGATTTATTGACATTTTAACCTCTTTCGTTCGCTTTTCCTCTTTTGTTTACTATTATTATCGACTACCCTTTATCTGAAAATACGTTTATTTCTCGTATGGTGACACGACAAAGGACAGCTTTCAGTTTCCCGACTGTCGTCTGATTGTCGTAAAATAATAATAATAATAAAAAATAATAAAAAACCTTGGTTTTGTTTTTCCGCTCTTGGGTTTCTCACCCCCTCATTCACTTTTCTGCCACTGGCCGTTGACTTTTTGTAAATCCAAATGTACGTCACTGCCACAAATAGAAAAGCCAAGAAGTTGAGTATAATGATACCAAGTGAATATGCCCAAGCCTTGTCGGTTGGTTTCACGTAAAGTTTACTAATGCAAACACTGTTGGTGCTGTAGTATCTATGAAAAAATATTAATGTCTTTACACTCAATACTTTACAACCCATCAGAATTTGCAACTACATACCCAAAATATCCTGCAATGCTAAACATTTCAGTGTAGTTATAATCTTTGAGAACATACACAAAATCCGTCCAGGAATAAGCATTTTCCAGCTTTGCAACTGCAGTTTCATACTGCTGAGAATCGTGAGTAAAATTGTGTTGAAAATTTACAAACCGCTTCATAAAATTATCCATGCCTGCAGAAAATACAAAGATGTTTCCAACCGGATAAAAAATAAATCATACGTATCAGTTGAACTAATGAGCAAAAATACGCAAACGAGCTTACTTGAAAAGTCCACTGCAGCACTTTGGAAAAACGGGTTTTCCTTCATCCACGCTTTGGTTTCAAACAAATGTTGGAATTGGGATGTGAGAGGAATAAATGCCAGAGTGAATGAAATTGACCACGACAATAGAATGGTAAGGATGACAACTTTAAGCTTTGGGTNACGACAATAAAATGGTAAGGATGACAACTTTAAGCTTCGGGTGTAGAGATGCGTTGAAAGGCTGCAAAAAATGTTGATTGTTTGACAAAGAAAAGAGCTGCATGTACACCACTAAATTACTCACGCATTTTACAGCATAGAGTCGAAATAATGTTAAAAGAACCATTGTAAAAACTGATGTCTCGCTGGAAAGCAAAACCAGTATTCCCATTGTAGTGCAACTTTCACTTGACCTCCAAACAAGGTCATTGGCGCAATATTTTCCAGAGTAGTGAACACCAGCTGCGCCCAGCATGAGCAGATAAACACCCATGAGCAGGTCAGAAACAGAAAGATTGAGGACAAGAATATGGTTGGTTCGAAATGCAGCTGTTGGTGAATCTGTTGTCAACAAGGTCTTTGCTTCCGTAACCAAGACGACCTGTAATGTAATTACAAAATCCAAACGTGATACTTTATGTATTGCTATTATTTTGCATTTCATGCGGTATAAGAAAAACAAGTCTAAGCATACCAAATTTCCAAAGATTGCAAGAAAGCCCATGATCCACACAACTGTTCGTAACAATGGATTAGCGATCAGTTCATATCGCGAGGAGAAAATGTTCTCATCTGTTCTAGTCGACTTTGATGGACATTCGTCGCTCCAGTCAGAACAATCTCCAAATCCATTGAATTTCTGTTGGTTTGCAACATTTGTATGTTAAAACTGGAAACACCTAGTAGTCATTTAATGTACTACTGTAATACTTTTTCCTTTTTAACGAAGAGTGGTTGTTTGTTTTCGCAATAGAACCTTCCGTCATTCGTGCAGGGGGGGGGGGGGGGGGGGGGGGGGGGGGGGGGGGGGGGGGGGGGGGGGGGGGGGGGGGGGGGGGGGGGGGGGGGGAGAAACAGAAAAACGTTTTTATTCTTAAATCATTACTTTGCAAATCAGCATACCTTAACTCCATTTAATGCTGAGCAATAGAATCTATCTTGCTTGGTGCAATTTTCGAATTGTTCGTCATTTTTGTCCTGGCAATCGACGAAACCATCGCAAAGTTTTGAACGAAATTCTTCAGGAATTTCTACGGCATGTTCGTCACTTCCGTCTTTACAATGCTTGACGCCATCGCAAACTTGAGACTGAGGAATGTTGAGAAGCCCGTCGGTCGTGAGACAATGCTTGCGATGTTTGCAAAGACGAGGATCCTCATCGTGATTGAACCATTGACCGTCGTAGTAAGCACCGTATTCACAATCTAGTTTTCCGTCGCACAACAGTTTGGTGCTTGTATAGTACGAAACCTTGTAACCGAATTATGCAAAAAATTAGTGATGGTCCGAAATTTTGGTAAATTTCAGATTTGTTGTGTACAGTTCTGTATCAATTACCTAAAATTGCTATTTGGAATGTTAGTTTCCCCCCAAAAAAAACGTTTTCATAGGAACCACTGCACGTATTACACGTAGATAGATTGTTTGCGCACACTTTTATATAGTTTCTTGTCTGTGATGTAATAAACTGACTGGACGAAGCAATCTTGTAAAAGCGGCTGAAATGGGTCTGCATGCATTGTACTGGCAATAATTTTTAAAGTGTTAACGGGATAAGTGCGAAACTCCTGCATTGTTTCGCATTTACTAACACTCATTTTTTTATTGTGTTTGTCTAGGACAGCAGTTCTTCCCATAAGCTAATTAAAACATGTTGCATTCGCATTCCTGAAAATAGTGGCAGGACGTCGGGTTTTTAAAACTTTAGTACTTGGACCTGTGACAAAACTAATTGAATACTCCTGCCTTAGAGCATCATTCAATGTGACATATCGTTTGTACTTACAGTTTTACACCCCCAACCACCTTTAAGAATAGTGTTGGTTGTTGTTGTACTTGTGCAGTAGGTCTCCTCACTCTTATTAGCCCTAAACAGTTAAACAAAATTTGCCACTGACCATCCAATCGACACAATAAACAAACGTATGCATACGTTCACATTGATATCCGACCTACGGAAACTATGTTCACACGTACATTGAAAAGTGTCCACAATTCGTCACTCGGACCGTTTCACAAAGACATTCATCGCTCTTATCAGGACAATCGATGACGCCGTTACACACACCTGACCTAGAAATAATCATGGGGTCGTTTATGCACTGGAAGCACAAACTGCAATTGAAGATAACAGACGGAAAACTGCGAATATCTCTGCAGAAAAAGGAAATATTTAAAAATGTTGGTTGATTCTTTTGCGACTACTGTTACTTAAACGTACCTGGGATCTTCTTTTACTTTCTCGTCAACCGATGTGAAGCAGAAATCAGCGAAATTGTCGCAATCCTGGATTGTATCAAACAACAACTGCTGTGGCAATGTGCACGTTTTGCCATTTCTGGCACATTTGAATCCAAGTCCCTTTCCTCGGGACAACGAAGATTGATCGCCATCACACACAGATGAACGCTTCCAACAAATTGATTTCGAACACCAAAAGTGGGAGGGACAGAGATGCTCACAGGGAGAATTTCCATTGCACGGCGTATATGCATTGCATACCTCATCATTTGTCAATAAACAGGAGGTATTGGTTGAATCCAATATATTGTGACAAACTCCATCGATGTCGAAGCAACCACAGCGTTTGCTGGTACTAAATAAGTAGTATCATCATTACACTAGTTTTCTAACTACATGTAACAAACTTACCTCGTATACTTTGTTGTAAGTTTAGTGCTTTTACATATTCCCTGGACTTTTTCGTCGCAACTACATTCGTCGCTCATATCAGGACAATCTCCTACGCCATTACACACACTTGATCTTGCAATGATCATTGAATCATTTTTACATTGAAAGCATAAATGATTGTTAAATGAGGCAAACGAAGATCGCCGGATGTCTCTACAAACATAATATTACTCAAACATTTAAATAAACAATATATTCTTTGGATCTTTAACTAAGAACTCAGTGATCGTGTGAAAATGTTACACGCAACATGCTTACAGAACTAAAGACAATGGTAGCGAGCGACAATCAGTTTTGAACAAGAACAAAATTTGTGTAATTTGTATTCGATGTTGTCTATTCATATCACCCGTAAATTTGAATCAAAGCAATAAAAGCGCTTTGGATATATATTTTTGTATCGAAAGCTTTGTGAAGAGTTGACGCTTTAACTTATTACTAAGCTGGTGAATTTGTTTTTACCGGGTTATTCTACTATCCGGTAATCACTTAACAAAAGTAAAACAGTTTGACCAATTCTCGTATATATCGCGTAATATTCGAGTGATATAAAAAACAACCCAATCAAAACAAAATGGCAATAAACAGAAAGCAGACTTTACCTGGGATCTCCATTTTTAGGAGTGAAACATAAATCAGAGCCATTGTCGCAATCTTTTACTCCGTCCCACAAAAAAATTTGCGGGAGTAAGCACATTCGTTTGTTCTTGACACATTTGAAGCCATATCCGTTATTCCACTTTTGAAACGCAGGACAGTCATTGCACGGATCGCCATCACACACAGTCGAACGTTCCCAACAAGTGGAATTCGGACACTGGAAGTGGGAGGGACATCCACCGACACAAAGTGTGTAATTCTGACATGGAATATGACCCTTGCAATATTCTGGTCTTTCTAGTGCGCATACATTACTTTCATTGTTAAGTGTGTTGTCGCAGCTGTAAAAGGGAAATATATCAATTTGACTTATGTAATTTATACATATACTTGGCATTGCTAATTATAACTACACATTTTGCGTAGCTTTGTATTGCAGGAGCGACCCTAGCTTCTAAGTGTAATTGTTTATGTCAGATAATGGTAAGATTAGAAATAGATTTTATTACCATTTCTCAACATTGTTTACATTATTTATGTCTATGTATATT
>QLIY01001139.1:0-51457 GCA_003260075.1 Phallusia mammillata | reverse complement strand
AACAGCAGTGATGTAAGTAGAAAAAAAAATCTTACTCAAAAGATCAGGTCATTTGTCAATATATTTCCCAAATTTTATCATAAGCTGAAGCAAAGTCGTAGAAATAAAAACAACCATTGAAAGCTAGGTAACATGTTTATAAAGATCTGAAACAAAATATTGTAGAGATTAGCAAGAGAATACGAAAAATAGCAGGGTACTGATAGATTTATAGTGTAACTAAGGGGGGGGGGCGTTGAGCCTCTTAGTGGGACGTTGTTCCGGCAATAATTCTTTATCGAAACGTTTTGGCTTATTTACATCTATGGGTAAAATCATTTTAACAAGACAACCCCATTATTGAATACTTCATTATTGCCTGGTTTGAATAAAAATATTTTATTCACATAAGTTTCCCACCTCTGCGCCACTGGTCGAATTGGTGGTGCATGAACAGGTAGAAGTTCACCACTCGTATCAATATGACGAACCTCAAGGGAATAACCTTCAAAACTATCGTCGATCTATAAAAACAATGCATTTAAATAAATTAAGTACAAATGAATGGTAAGCGACCAGAGCTTTATGAGGTTTTTCTTGAAGTTATTCGAATTATTTTCTACAAAAACCAATGATAGAATTTAGTTTTAGTTTGGTAATCAGTGTGCAATAAATCGGAATTAGCACACAATCCAATTGCGATTAACCGATTTTTACAGCCCTAATGAATAACGTAATGCAATTTGCTTACATAAATAGTGTATTGGCTAATTTCTTTGCGTTTAGGTATAAGGACCAAGGCAAAACGTAAATGCAGCGTGAGTGAACGATATTAAATAGACATTTGCACTGTCTAAAATTGTTTTATTAGGGGGGGGGGACATTTGTCAATACATTTCCCAAATTTTATCTAAGCCGAAGCAAAGTCATAGAAATAAAAACAACAATTGAAAGCTAGGTAACATGTTAATAAACATCTGAAACAAACTATTGTAGAGATTAGCAAGAGAGTACGAAAAATAGCAGAGTATTGATAGATTTATAGTGTAACTAATACGTTGAGACCCTTAGTGCAACGTTGTTCCGGCAATAATTCTTTATCTATGGGTAAAATCGTTCTAACAAGACAACCCAATTATTGAATACTTCAGTATAGCCTGTCACAGTACGCCATCAGTATTGCCTGGTTTGAATAAAAATATTTTATTCACATAAGTTTCCCACCTCTGAGCCACTGGTCGAATTGGTGGTGCATGAACAGGTAGAATTTCACCACTCGTATCAAGATGACGAACCTCAAGGGAATAACCTTCAAAACTATCGTCGATCTATAAAAACAATGCATTTAAATAAATTAAATACAAATAAATGGTCAGCGACCAGAGCTTTATGAGGTTTTTCTTGCAGTTATTTGGAGTATTTTCTACAAAAACCAATGATAGACTTTAGTTTGGGAATCAGTGTGCAATAAATCGGAATTAGCGCACAATCCAATTGCGATTAACCGATTTTTACAGCCCTAATGAATAACGCAATGCAATTTGCTTACATAAATAGTGTATTGGCTATTTTTTGCGTTTTGGTAAGGACGAAGGCAAAGCATCAATGCAGCGTGTGTGAACGATATTAAATAGACATTTGCACTGTCTAAAATTGTTTTATTACATTTCTTGTAGGACAGGTGACTCTTCGTTTTTGTGGCAGAGTAGGAAATATTTAAAGGGAAGATTTCGACCAAAAACCCTTTTACGAAAAAACGGCAAATCCTAAAAATCGAGAGAAATGATATTATACCCAAATTTGACAAATTTTTATTAGCTCGTTACGACTTTATGTACTAAATCAGTAAATTTATCAACGATTCGGTTTTTACGCCAGTAATATATTCTGATACGGATTTTCAATTCATTCACAGAACTCTAACCTTTTTGGTGGCACGCGGTTGTGGTTTTGGGGAAGCCCCAGTCGGTGGTTTCTTGGCACTGGGCGACAGCATCGACACTGCATCTTCCACGAACGAGGTCACACTGATGGGTGAAGGTGGTTGGTCGGTTGTGAGATACGATAACCTGCGATATCAGTCCAAATATGAACACACTACCGCAATATACTAGAAAGGTAGCTTTCTAATATACTTCCATTTTATATATTCTATGTCCCATTTTAGGGGGGGGGGTACCACAATATACTAGAAAAGTAGCTTTCTAATATACTTCCATTTTATATATTCTATGTCCCATTTTAACAATTGACTATACAAATCATTTGATCTACACATCGGTCCCACCACGCGTATTTGTGCGGATTTACGCATCATTATTGTCATATAATTACAAAAACAGTAAAAAAGAACGAAAAGGGGGGGGGGGGGGGGGGGGGGGGGGGGGGGGGTACTTTCAATTTAATCTCTTGCTTTGACCTAGATATTGCAGTCACTTCAGGGAAGGGGGCCCAAAATTAACATACGACAGGCCAACTAAGACGTAATACAAAACTTGTATGTCTTGTTTAGAATTGAGGATGCCATTATAGCGACAAAATTGAAATTACGTTTACTACTTGCACAATGAAAAACATAGACTGATTTAAGTATACTACAGGCTTCATTTGAGGTTACCAAACCCTTCCCTTGTGGCACGGTATACGCCAAAAAATGTAGTCTGTGGTGGGATTCGAACCCATGACTGCCTCCTATTTGAACACAGGCTTTGTGGTAAGCCCGCCGAAAGGCGAATAATTACAATGCCTTGGGGGGGGGGGGGGGGGGGGGGCCTTTAGTAGGCATGGTTTGGCGCATTATAATTTATGTACGAGTAAGCCGTTGTCGCTGGTCTGAACGAATGCTTTAGGGCTGATCCCAGCTACGAATAAAAGCTCATCTAAGCTAAACAATGGTCGAACTAATAAACCCCCTACTACGAAGCTGACATCTGTAGCATACAAGGCAGGCATTGTTGCTTGTGATTCGACTTTTTCGACCGAGCCCGGAGCTCGTGTAGTTCAGTTGGCAGAGCGCCAGGACTAAACACGCTCCTGTCGTGAGTTCGAATCCCAAAGCAGGCTCGATTTTCCAAGCTTATGTCTTTCCATGTAAAAAAGCTTGCAAAAAACAGCTAGATTCGGTATGACGACTACAATAGGCTTGGCATACTATACGTATAACAGTACCCCAGGTCTGCACCAAGTGAAACACGTAAAAAAGCATCTCTTAAGACAGGGGTTCCCAACTGGGGGTACTCGTACCCCCAAGGGGCACGAGATTGGACATCAAGGGGTACGAAGCTGGGGGGGGGGGTAGGCTGGGGCATTATAATTTATGTACGAGTAAGCCGTTGTCGCTGATCTGCATGACACTTTACTGCTGATCCCAGCAACAAATAAAAGTTCATCTTAGCTAAACAATGGTCGAACTAATAAATCCCCTACTACGAAGCCGGCATGTGCAGCATACAAGGTAGGCATTGTTGCTTGTGATTCGACTTTTTGACCGAACCCGGAGCACGGAGCTCGTGTAGTTCAGTTGGTAGAGCGCCAGGACTAAACACACTCCTGTCGTGGGTCCGAATCCCAACGCAGGCTCGATTTTCCTCGCTTATGTCTTACCATGTAAAAAAGCTTGCAAAAACCAGCTAGATTCGGTATGACGACTACAATAGGCTTGGCATACTATACGAATAACAATACACCAGCTCTGCACCAAGTGAAACACGTAAAAAGCTATCTCTTAAGACAGTGGTTCTCAACCTTTTTTGTCACATTCCTCCCTTTGCCCATTTTCGAACTATTCAGGGGGGGGGGTGAATCCTTTACCAAATGTGAACCGGGTCCAAATTATAATAGACATAATAATGTACAAACAGAAATATTCTGTAACATTTCCAATGTAATTTTTTGGCAGTTTTCATGAAACTCCTCCCCTGAACTCATAGAACTCCTCCCCGGTTGGGAACCACTGTCTTAAGATCTATCAAGCATGTCTGTGAGGCAGAGTGTAGGTTACTATGAAGGTTCAATTGGTACCTGATCGTTCCATTAAGGGGGGGGGGGATTGGGAACCCCTGTCTTAAGATCTATCAAGCATGCCTGTAAGGCAAAGTGTAGGTTACTATGAAGGTTCAATTGGTACCTGATCGTTCCATTAACGACTTCATTTTCACTGTTGGTCAGATTTTTGAAGAATAGAAGACTGTCAGGGTTGGGTTTGCATCCACCCTAGAAAAATACACAAAAGATATGTGATGATATATAATGATATAAGTGTATATAAACGGGTGTAACTGATGTGGCCTTCATATCACTGATGATGGCACGAGCATTTGCCGAAACGTTTGAATAATAAAGCATGTCGTCTTTTACGTCTGATTGGGCCGTTATTTTACTCATTAATCTTGTTGGTTTATCATTAAATTAAATTTATTTCAGGCTATTGAAAACCAATGGTATTGTTAAACGTGTATAGGCTAGTGTTGGAAAACTTCAATGCAAAAGTAAGCTAAGGCCTATTACCCCATGGAATTACAAAACTGCGTCTCACTAGGCCTAGGCCTACATTCATATTCATAAGCAGTTTGGGTTTGGTATAAGCCCTCTTGATAAGTAGCCTTCAAGCTTNAAATATGAAGTGTAGACTGCTAAACTATTTCAATGTAGTGCTAGCAGTGAGTTTATTTGTTTTTTTCTGTCTAAATTCTTGTGCTATTTTGTGTCACCCAATTAAATGCAGACAGAATTACTTGTCGATTTTACTGGTAGTTATAAACACAGTACATGCATGACGGGTATATATGCCAAGAAGTAGAAAAACATGTCTCTCATAAAGGTTCTCCACACAGTCTAATTTGTTGCCCGGGGGGGGGGCATGTGAAGTGTAGACTTCTAAACTAATTCAATGTAGTGCTAGCAAGTGAGTTTATTTGTTTTTTTCTGTCTAAATTCTTGTGCTATTTGGTGTCACCCAATTAAATGCAGACAGAATTACTTGTAGATTTTACAGGTAGTTATAAACACAGTGCATGCATGACTGGTATATATGCCAAGAAGTAGTAAAACATGTCTCTCATAAAGGTTCTCCACACAGTCTAATTTGTTGCCCCAAAAAATTATAAAAATTGCACACCCTTAACTTAATAACATACTCCACACACAAATGCATGTACTATTTCAAACAATCAAGTAGTAATATAAGACCTAAAGCCTTGTTATAATGTACATGGTACTGGACCACCAACACAAAAAGCTATTACTTACATTTAGTTTAACAGTAACCACATCAGAAGTCATTTGTTTTTCGTACGGAGACCAAGCCGCCCACCTCAACATGACAGTGAATGGTTGAGCTCGGAGTGAAGACATTGATCCTTTGAAATAAGATTAAAAATGGAATTGTAATTGTATTGACAACTTTAGGTTTGTAATAGAGTTGTAATTTGCTGATTGTTTGGAAAAAAATATTCTATACCACACAAAAAATAATATTTTTGTACATATAGGTTGTCTTTTTTTATTTTTAGTCTAGTAAAAAGTCATACATTGCAACAAAAGCCTACAGGATAATGCTGGGCGGAAGTCAAGAAGGTTCGTAAAAAAACTAAGTTCTAAAGTGGATTCAAAACCCAGAACCATTAAATTGTTTGAGATTTTTTCAAGAATATGGCAATTTCATTAAAATAAGGTTTCATTGCCGAATAGAACAATAATAGTAAAAACTTCACCCCTTCAGCAAAAAAAGAAAAAACATACAAAAAGAGAAACACAAAAAATGTGTTAAATTTTTACAGGCAATGTCCTTGTATTTTGCTGCCTACTTAAAATGTTTCATTAAAACTTTAGACAGTACCTTTAATCAAGCGCTGATCATTTGGTGGAACTGCAAGAACGTACTCTAACTGCATCACTATGGCAACACGTGGGTCAGGTATCATCTCATTTAATTGAAGGCGACTCCGCAAAACTAATCGACTGCTCGGACTTGTACTGCAACAAAATGTTGTCTTATTCAATGTAAAATAATTAGAAGGGTGGCTTAGCACATATTGCCCTTGCATATACACTATANTTTTGCTTGCAAAAACAATCGTGTATGTAGATAAAATTGTGTATAGTGTAGCAAATTGGTAAATATCGTATAGAATATATAAAATGGAAGTATATCAGAAAGCCAATTTTTATAGTTTATATCTATAATTTATAGCCTATAGGCAAAAATACAACCAAAATAGTAAGAATGTATGTCCATGGGTCGCGAGAAACCACAAAACAAAGTTTTTGGGTCGTGTGAAAAAAGGTCGGGAATCACTTATGTAGAGTACAGAGTCACAAGCTAAGGCGAAATCGAAAACCTACATGAATTTTGCCTAAGGCTGCATGTACGAACTCTCATCTAAAGCCAAAACAAGCAATGTTTCATGCTTTATCTTTTACAAATTACAGGCCAAGTTTTTTACTACCGCAGCCTGTAGTAAATCCAATCATTTGCTTAATTTTTGCACAACGGTTAAAAAGTTTTGTGGTGTTTAAAATGCTGTGATTTAATTATAGGTTAGATTGCTTTCGTCCATTTTTTATGTCCAACTCTGGTTTGTTCCAAGCGTTTGGTCAAGAAAGAGTGCTTCGAACCTATTTAAATTTACACACATTTTAGTTAGTTATCCAAGTTTAATCCTTCCGAAGTTTGACCCCGAATAACCCAGCGGTTCGCTCACAGGCCCCCGAAACGTAAAAACTGCTACGAACGCAGTTTGTGGTTTTAAAGTTTAAAACAGCTGTCAGTTTTGACGACAAAACCGAAAAATGCAACGCTTTAATGGCGTTTCGCTTTTGCTATAGTTTCCATTATAGCATCTTTGCTTTGTTTCGTATTGGTTTTCCTATTCACTAATAAAGTTGCAACCAAAGTGTCACTAAGTTACAAGGAAGTATATACGAAACCATTGGCAACCGAAACATTGTGTCATGACATTATTGAGCCTACCATGGACTAACAAACCAAGCCTCATATCTATATTTGTCGAGACGGGCGTGCAAAGAAATTGGGTTACAAAGGGTTGTCTCATGGGTAATATTTCCGTAATTACGCACTGTTTAAACATTCTCAAAACGCAAGAAAATCTATGGTGTGCGAAAAAATTAACAAAAACATGATGTAAGTCAATCAATTGGACCAATACCCTTGCTCACAATGGTCCTCATAGTTCAAGCTTGGTTGTGTGCCTACAATTGCAGAAAAAGTTACCCATACGGTTTTATATCGAATGTATCTTTGACAAAGACGTATTTGATAGTCAATCGTAAGAAATGTATTCTCTTTTTAATGGAACAAAATTATCAATTGAAGTTACTGAAATACTGGGTTTGTTGTTTTATGTTTAAACGACGCGTTTTTTGTGACTACAGCCAAAGTTTTTCCAAGTCAAAATTGCAACTTGAGTAACCTCGGTTAACACAGGCCCGTTTGGACCCTAAAAAAATTGTCAGGATTATGCAAAGATCCGGATTAGCCGATGTCGATTAGTTAAAGCCTTACCACATTACAAATCATATGTACCTCAAGTTTTGTCCGCATTAGGCGAACCCCCCCCCCCTTAAAGCCTTACCACATTACAAATCATATGTACCTCAAGTTTTGTCCGAAATAGGCGAATATCCGGATTAACCGAATCCGCTTTAACCGAAATTTACTGTATACCTTGTTTGCTTTTGAAATACAAGTCATACAGTCTTAATTGCCACAAAAATAGCATATTACCCGAACAGTATGCATTTAGGTACGGTTTAAAAAACAGCAGCAGTTTTTAGTGTCTTTTTACCTCCCGGCTAATCACGACCCAATGTTATGTGAATTGGCAGGTACTGAAGGTGTACGACCACAAAAGCCAACAACATGTCGCCCTGAAAATCGTGAGAAACGAAAAGAGATTTCATCGACAGGCTGCTGAAGAAATCAGAATTTTGGAGCACTTACGAAAACAAGACAAGGTAGGCTTGACAATTTTGTTGGTAAGAAGTATAACAATGAACCTTTCGCCAAATGTTAAATATAACAGCCCCAAATAGGTGAATAGGCTTGAAAATTTTGTTGGTGATGAATGTTTACCTTAATGACTAATATAAAGGCCTAAATAGGCGTAAAAAGCGACATGCTTTATTACTTAAACGTTTCGGCAAGTGCTTATAATGCCATCGTCAGTGATATGAGGAGCCACATTAGTTACAGCCGTTTATAAACACTTGGGTCACATTGAAAAATGATATAAAGGTGCCTTTTTAAGCTTTTTATAACTTTTTAATTTGTTGAATCTCAACGCCAAGTCAAAAATAAGTAAGTGTTCAAAAACGATTTACCGAATACAGTAAACATCGGTTAATCCTGGCCCGGGACCCCCCCCCCGTAAGTGTTCAAAAACGATTTACCGAATACAGTAAACATCGGTTAATCTTGATCCGGGCTAAAAATTAACCGATGTCGATTAGTTCAAGCCTTACACATTACAAATCGTTTTACAAAGTGGTTTGATCGCCCCCCCCCCAATTAACCGATGTCGATTAGTTCAAGCCTTACACATTACAAATCGTTTGTATCTTGAGTTTTGTCCGAAAAGTCCGGTTTAACCCAGGTTTACTGTACTAAAAAATTTTACATACTGTTTTTATTACTTTACATTTTCATGATTCCCTAAATCAGTGCTTCCCAACCTTTTCCAGCTCACGGCCCACTTTAAAAAACAATTTATTTTGGCGGACCACCGTTTAATATTGCGACAAAACCACGATGGAAAAAGAACTAAAATTAAGAAAGAAAAATAATAACCGCACAAGCAATACTTCTGTTAATGTGAAGCCTCAGCTTGCTGGTTCGATATGATGAGATCAAGTCGGAGTTTATTGGGAGACAAGCTCACATATCAGTGTTAAGACTGTTTCGTGTCTTCGATTTCGTTATAGTTACTAATACAAGTAGTGTTGTGATGCGACAATTGCAGTTTAGGTACTGTTATGACGTAACAATTGCAGTTTGTTTGTGTGATAAAGCTTTGTTTAACGTGAAATCTTTCATGCATTCATAGTAACTATAATATTATATTTTAGAGAAATATAGTTAAACTTGAAAGTACGTTCACACGAACTGTGTAACTTTTTTGAACTTCTATATTGGTATGGTAATAGTTTGAAAAGCTTCGCGGCCCACCAGAAAGAACGTCGCGGACCACCAGTGGGCCGCGGCCCACCGGTTGGGAAGCGCTGCCCTAAATAGATATGTCGAAGTAAACGTAGTCCAAGGCCTAAAAAACGTTGGTCTAAAACGAAAAGCATCGCCTAAATTTTTACAATACCTTGGTTATGGGGAATAAAAGTCATTTGAAGGTTCGTAATGTCTAAATTACAAACACGAATTTCAGCGTCATATAGCACTGAACGCAAACAACAACAGCACGCCAGGGCTACATTAGGCGTTATACAGTATCCAATCGGCCTTCTGAGCACACGGAATAGGTCTTAGAAAAATGGCCTTTAGTGCTTATTTTTGTGAACAGAACCTTAGGCCTTTTGGCGCCTTTGTTGCTATTTTAAGACGTTAATGTACTTTACAAATTTCGACTCTCCAAATTCGCTTTTCTTATTTCAAACTGCTAATTTTATTAAATATGTACCTTTTTTAATTAAAACCACATTAATATTTAACGGCGCCATACATGATAATGTCATGACTTTTATTATACACCAAATTAAAATGAAAACTATTCTACATCAAAATTCGTTTGAATGTCAACATTAAAAAACAGTGCATTGTGACTTAACAATCAAACTTATGCATTCCCCCCCCCCATAATGTCATGACTTTTATTATACACCAAATTAAAATGAAAACTATTCGACATCAAAATTCGTTTGAATGTCAACATTAAAAAAACAGTGCATTGTGACTTAACAATCAAACTTATGCATCGCAGGACAACGCTATGAATATCATCCATATGTTGGAGAGCTTCACGTTTCGAAACCACATCTGCATGACCTTTGAACTCCTCAGCATCAACCTCTACGAGTTGATCAAGAAAAACAAGTTTCAAGGCTTCTCCCTTCAGGTCAGCACACGCTTATGGGATTTTTATGGCTTGACATTCGACTGACGCGAAGTACGGTTTCGTAGAGGTCAAGTGTAATGATGTTTTGGTTCTAAATATTGCGGAAACTTCGTTATGTCCAGGCGAACATTTTAACCTTTGCGCACATTTTGATGACCATTTAAGTGTTAACCTATGCCAGTGGTTCCCAAACTGTGGACCATGGCCCAGAACTGGGCCCCCAAGACATTTTCAATGGGCCACAGAGTCATTTGAACAGATTCTACTGTTTTGTTATAGTGTAGATATTATGCGCTTTGTTTCGAAAAACTTAATTTTAGCAAAGAATTCCGAATCTTGTAGCCAAATTTCAGGAGCATGTATCTCATTAAAATAAATTGCTAGAAACCATTTCGCCTGTTTTTCAGTTATTTTTTTGTTTGTGCCAAAATTAACAGCACATGGTGGGCCACGAATCGCTATTCAATAGACATTTGGGCCACAGACCAAAAAAGTTTGGGAACCCCTGACCTATGCTTTAGCTACAGTTTTGTAGCTTTTAAACAGTGGTTTCTGTCAAGGGGTCGCCAGGCATTTACAAGGTCGCAAATTCAAAGCCAAAAAAACAAATTTAATCCTAGTTTTGCAACCGAATGCATTGTTTGTGACCAAAGAACAAAGGAGTTTTAGAGAAATGAATATTATTACACAACACCTTATTAGGATGTAACAAACTTCAATTCCACACCCCCCGAGGTCATTTTTACAATGATAGCTTAACTATTTTTTGGAAGGCTGCAAAAAAGTTGAATATGATAATTGCAACGAACTTTAGAGCAGTCGCTTTACTAGCCAATACGGCCTATGCCTAGTCACCAGCTGCACTAGTGGGACCTTATAAGTCGAAACAATGTGTTGTGTCTGTAGAGCAGTGGTTTCAAATCTTTTTATACCCGCGTACCACTTAATCAGTAGAGAACTTTGCCTCATAAACGTTTAAAATGTGACAGAAGTAATTATGGCACAAAGATGCACATTTAATATTAAAGTTTAAAAGGCCTTAGCGTACCACAAGAACCACTGCCTTAGAGTAAACCAAAACTACTTATTTACAAACTGGAAAATCGGGTCAGTATGTTGGCATTTAAACATGCTTGGCTAAAAAAATAACACAATCAAACTTTTGTTTGTAGCTGGTGCGAAAGTTTGCCCACTCTATCTTGCAATGCCTTGAAGCTTTACAACGCAACCGAATCATCCACTGCGATTTAAAGCCAGAGAACATATTGCTTAAACAACAAGGCCGAAGCGGAATCAAGGTATTTATTTTTCTACATCGATTGATTTTCGTAATAACACAGGAAACGGATAAAATGCAACCTATTAGCTTAGATAAACAATCGTTTGGTCTCATCGACCTATCGTTTTTCCAGATGTCTGAAATTTAAGGAGAAAATTTTAGGGTCAATTATTGTCCATGATTCTACTGCTGTATTTATATTTTTTGCATCAAATACAGTAGACCACGGTTAATTCGGACCCGTTTGGGCCAAAAATTTGGATTAACCGATGTGGGTTAGTTAATGCCTCACCACGTTAGAAATCATAGACCTTAAGTTTTGTCCTAATTTGACGCAGATGCGGATTAACTGAAACCGGTTTAACCGAGGCTTACTGCATGGGCATTAACGTCAATAAAAATCTTAAACTCCATCAAATAACTCGATTTTTTACATTTTTATTTTCAACAAACAGTTTTAATGGCTCATAACGGCGGTATCATTAACTTACCTTATTACAGCCCAATGTTTACGATTTTTGGCCAAGCGTATGTTTTGCAAAATCATAATCGGTTCAAATTCGCAGGTCATTGACTTCGGTTCCTCATGCTACGAACACCAGCGGGTTTACACCTACATCCAATCTCGGTTTTACCGCGCTCCTGAAGTGATCCTGGGCAGCAGATACGGAACCCCCCCCCCCGGAATGCCGATTGATATGTGGAGTTTTGGCTGTATCCTGGCCGAACTACTCACCGGCTATCCTTTGCTACCTGGAGAGGACGAAGGAGACCAACTTGCCTGCGCTATCGAGCTGCTAGGCATGCCTCCACGCAGGTTACTTGACCAAGCTAAGCGAGCTAAGAATTTCATTAGCTCCAAAGGCTACCCCCGTTACTGTCAAGTAACTACAGTATCCGACGGCAGCACCGTACTGGGGCCCGGTCGCTCCCGTAGGGGCAAGCTTAGGGGACCTCCAGGCCAAAAGGAGTGGGTCACTGCACTTAAGGGGTGCGACGACCCCCTGTTTACGGACTTCCTCAAGCGCTGTTTGGAGTGGGACCCAGCTGCAAGGATGAACCCCTCCCAGGCCCTGCGACATGCTTGGTTACGGCGGCGGCTTCCCAAGCCTCCCGGTGCCCAGCGAGGAGACAACGCAACTTCGGGCATGAAAACCACCTCGTACAACCGCCAGAGCTCAGGCAAAGCCAAAGACGTCCACGTTGCCGTAGCAACAGCGACACGCACCGTTCTGCCTAGGATCGTTGGATGAGCGATGTGTGACAAAAAAAGCACTTGCTGTATGTTTTGGTTTTTAATTTTTTTTTACTTTTCTGTCGATTTCGCCTACCCCCCTTTCTTGTTTTTAATTCGGTTTCCACTTTACCTGACGCTCGGCGCGTTTCAATGACGTAACAAGTTTCAACCTCTCCCTACTGTGACGTCACTATTTTATGTTTTTTTTGTTTGATTTTTATGGGGTCACCTTCGATGACCTCTCACCTTTTTTACGCCCGGAATGAAATTGTCCTGTTCACGCGTTTTCATCACCTCTTCTCCGTTGCCATGGCAACTCCGGTATCGGTCGCTATGACGACCATCCTCCGCGCAACCGCCCAAGCCTGACGACAGCGGCATAGAGATTCTCGACTTAGGTGCTTTACCCCGCTTGCATTTGTCCGAGAAAATTGTTGTTTGTCAAATTTCCAGTTGCAAGCCGTTCGTCGCTTCCTTGTCATTCACGTACAGTTTTGTCCAGTTTTTATTCAACAACCAAACTCTAGGAAACAACACATCATAATTACACCTCATTTGAAGGCGCCTTTTTCTCAACAGTGCCTGTTCGATGGTTTAAAATAAAATACACATAAATTGAACTTAACACGTTTGGCGACGTCACTTTATGACGTCACACTTTGTTTACGTCGACAGCATATTTTATAGAATCCTTTAACGTTGTTTGCCTTTCTACCGAACACGTATACCTTTTCGCGTTTTCGCAGGCGACACAGATTTTCATTTGTTCATTTCATATATACCACGTTGTGTAACGCCGATTCGCGGCTATTCAGTCGCTTCAAGCCATGCGTAACTTAGTTTCTTAAAACGCCTTGCCCTCGGGCAGACCCTTGTTGCACGACGCTTCGTTCTGTTCTATTTTTCAGTTTGTTCTTTTTTATGACGTAGCTTTTGATGCCATTTCTCTCGGTTTTTAGCGAATGATGTGTTTGTACGAGCGCCCCCGTGTGTCGAAAGTTCCATGAACTCTTGCGCTCAAATACAAAGCGTCCGACCCATAATAGTTTTTGCCTTTTAAGACTTGGGTTTTCCAGTGGTTTACTCAGCTGATAGACTAGGCTTGAAATTCTTGGTGTGGGAATTGAACAATTGCTGTAACCAAATACTATTGTTACATACAGGGTCAGTGTGTTGGCAAAATAAATCATTTCAATGTTGAATTACAGATACATTGATGTTACAATGCTTCATACATAATATTTAAAAGAGTGAGATCAAAGGAGGTCAATAGAAAATAACTTAAAAGCTCAGCTTAACAACTTTGAGTTCGTGAAAGATTAAAGTCGACAACCACCTTACGGCTCATGGCATACTAAAGTTATGCCAATGCTCTAAGTGCCACCAGCGCCCCCGTTGGGTGTGCTATACTAATAAATCGGAAGAAAATAAAGTGACAAGAAAATTTGGTCCTATATCTCTTCAATCGTCCAAATAAGTAATCTGGTTAGTTAATAACCACTATCAATATGCAAACCTGTGTTGACCATCAGATGTCATCAACGTTTTAAAAGGGCGTTTTGAAATCAACAATTTAATTTCAAATTAAAGTGATAGTTACACATGCAGCGGATATATTTGTCTTCTAAAACCTTCATTGTACTTTGACAAAAATTTAGAATTTAGTATTATGTGCAGGGAGTCGAACCGCTTGTCATATGGGTTGAGGTTCGGCTCGGGTTCACTTGGTTTTGTTTTTAAAGGTTCGGGTTCGGTTCAGGTTTTTAAAAATGTATATTTTCGGGTTCGGGTTTTGTTCCGGTTCGGGCAAATTATCCGGTCCGAACCGGTTTGCGGTTTTTAAACCGGTTCAAATTTTTATTCATGTCAATTTAACTCAACCCATCATCTACCTGGCTATATCAAACTCCAAAAGAATTTTGCCCGTGCACTGTAATTTTTGACACGCCCTATAAGTGTTAGCTCGCGTATTAGTTTTGAATAAAATCACAACATATAAAACAGACTGCATTTTTTACTGGTTCGGTTCCGGTTCGGGTCCAACGCCAAACAAAATATGGGGTTCAACTCCGGTTCGGGTTTTTAGAAAATCGTAATTAGCGGTTCGGGTTCGGTTCGGGTTTAATGAAATAAACCGCTCAAACCGGTTCGCGGGTTCGGGTTCAGTTCCGGTTCGACTCCCTGATTATGTGGCCACAAAACGAGTTAAATAATAGAACAAACAAACGATATGCGACACGCGACTTGCGACACCGGTTTTGCTGACATTTCACCTTGGTTGACGACAAAACATAAATTAGAAATCACGTTTTCATTTGCACTTTTCTAAATGCAAATGCTAGAAAATATGTAAATTATATTGAACAAATGGACCTGTCAGACATAAGAAAATTGTAAGACATGCAGAACACATTTAACACACACAAAATAAGTCATTTTTAAACAGTACGTATTTTTTTAAACTTACCGTTTTGTTTAAATTTGCAGTTTTCATTGCACAATATTACACCTAGGCGAAAAAGCAACTTCATATTAAACATAAACTTTGCGTTTGTTTATTTACTTTAAATTATGGCTTCTGTTTTGCGAAAAATACTTACAACACCCAAATCAGCACTTAATACTTTTAAGGTAAGTGTGCAATTGTGATTTGTTTATTTAAACACAGTTTAAAGACATTTGTTGGATCCATTGTTTGGAAACTACTTCCAAATCTTGAGCAGTTTATGTTTAAATTCCTTTTTTACATTTTTGACAAATGCTTTCTGTATTCCTGAAGGCAACTAAAGGCTTGTAGCTCTGTTTCTGATGCAGAAAAACAATTTACTTGCATTTATTTAACTCAATGAAAGGAATGATATGTGGCACAATTACACTAAAATATTCACCAAGATTGACATAATTGCTGACAGCTACAAAATAGCTTTTGTAATAATTCATGTTGCTATAAAAAAGAAAAAAGTGCAAAATGTTTTATAATGCTTTTCTTTGATAAAGAAATTAAATACAGTTTGCCAGATCGCATACAATACAATTTAGCCAATTATAAAAAATATATCCGACATTTTTAGGTCGTTTCGTCTTCTGTTAACCAACACCGCAAATTGTCACTGCACGAGTACATCAGTTTGGGAATATTAAAAGATGCTGGCATCGGGACACCGGAGGGAGGAGTTGCATCGACACCAGAGGAAGCATTTAATGTTGCAAAAACCCTAAGTATGTACTTTTTTAAGCATACATATAAATGGCATAAGGACTGTTGATTTAAAAGTTTTAACCCCTTGTTTTTTTGCTCAGAAACTAAAGATTCCGTAATAAAAGCCCAAGTTCTTGCTGGTGGAAGGGGGAAAGGAACTTTTGAAAGCGGACTACAGGGAGGTGTCAAGATTGTCTTCTCGTAAGGAATTTAATGATTAGTTAATAAATGAACTCTTTTTAATGAAACCTGAAAGCACAGGTTGATTATAGCTCATCTGTAATTTGGTGTACAGTTTTTTTCTGTCTAACGCTGGTTGTTATCTTTAAAAAAGCAATAAGACAGCTCACATTTTCCCCTTTGCGAATTGTTGTGAAAGGAATGCATTATGACACTTGTAAACTGATGTAAGTAGTGTTAACATTTAGTTGAAATGTGGCTATTTTGCTACTCTTTCAGTCCCAAAGAAGCCAAAGAGATCGCAAGTCAAATGATTGGCAACAAGTTGTTCACCAAACAAACTGGCGAAATGGGAAGAATGTGCAATAAAGTGCTTGTTGTAGAACGGAGATATGCCAGAAGAGAGTTTTACTTTGCTATTACGATGGAAAGAGGTCTCGAAAGATTTGTAAGTTCGTTCATTTATGTGTTAACCTTTAGATGTAAAAATAATACAACCTGTTGACATGTGCTTGACATATGACACTGCTGTTAGTTTGTTTGTACTAGTTTGTATGGAACTAGTCAAACTTAAGCTGCAGACAGTGCAAACTGTTTCAGCCTATAAGGTCTCATCAATGCAGCTGGATGGCTACACTTGCTTATACAGCCAATCTCTTGTCACCAGCTGCGCTATTGAGTAGTGATGGGATGGGTACCGATTTCAGTGGTATCGATACTCATACTCGGTATCAAAATATTTTGCCTCAATGCCACCGTTCGATACCAATCCCCCCCCCCCGTTCATTTATGTGTTAACCTTTAGATGTAAAAATAATACAACCTGTTTACATGCGTTTGTAGTATGACACTGCTGTTACATCTAGTTTGTATGGAACTAGTCAAACATAAGCTGCAGACAGTGCAAACTGTTTTGGCCTTTAAGGTCTTATCAGTGCAGCTGGATGGCTACACTTGCTTATACAGCCAAACTCTTGTCACCAGCTGCGCTATTGAGTAGTGATGGAATGGGTACCGATTTCAGTGGTATCGATGCTCGTACTCGGTATTGAAATATTTTACCTCAATTTTCGATGCCAACGTTCGATACCAATGACCAGTTTACACTATAAGAATACAGGCAACTTTTTCCTAATATTTGCTTCGCACAGCACAAATCGGGAAAAAGTTCTGCCAGGTTACGTATTTTTTTTCGCTATTGTGTGGAAATCACATCTTTCTACATGCTTCTACATGTGTGTGTGTGTGTGTGCATATGTATGCCGACCATGGCAGATAAATCAGTTAGTGACATACAACTAAGTACAACACTATATTTAAGTACTCGGTAATCGGTATCGAAGGTATATACATGTGCTACTTGTACTCGGTATTGGTACTCGCTTCAAAATCTGGTATCATCCCATCCCATCACTACTATTGAGACCTTATAGGCAGAAACAGTGTGCACCGTCTTCAGCTTATTATTTGGCATGATGATTTTATAGTCAAACATAGTCATGTCCTTTTTTGTATTTGCAGGGTCCCCCCCCCCCCCCCCCCCCCCCCCCCCCCCCCCCCCCCCCCCCCCCCCCCCCCCCCCCCCCCCCCCCCCCCCCCCCCCCCCCCCCCCCCATCACAAAAGGTTTGCTAGTGCTTTAGTAAAATATGTAACTGAGTTTCTTTGTGGTAAATAGTTCCTGCATATCAGATACTGTATGCGACATTTATGTTGTTAAATGTGGTTAACCACAGCAACAGCGTGGCACATCACTGCTAACAGACACTTGTCATACAAAAGTAAACACCTTACGTTATTTTACACACTATCTGTGTGCCTTGGGTTGTGGTATGTTTGGTTATAATGTAATAAAATACCTACGTAAAATTGTCTTTGTGCCCCCCCCCCCGACCGGTTTACACTATAAGAATACGGGCAACTTTTTCCCAATATTTGTTTCGCACAGCACAAATCGGGAAAAAGTTTCACCAGTTTATGTAAGTTTTTTTCGCTATTGTGTGAAAATCACATTTTTCTACATGTGTGTGTGTGCGTATGTACGCCGGCCATGGCAGATAAATCAGCTAGTAATATACAACTAAGTACAACACTATATTTAAGTACTCGGTAATCAGTATCGAAGGTATGTACACATGGTACTTGGTATCGGTACTCGCTTTAAAATCTGGTATCGTCCCATCACTACTATTGAGTCCTTATAGGCAGAAACAGTGCGCACTGTCTTCAGCTTATTATTTGGCGTGATGATTTTATATAGTCAAACATAGTTATGCCCTGTTTTGTAATTGCAGGGCCCTGTTTTGATTGGAAGTTCTCAAGGTGGTATGGACATTGAAGCAGTAGCTCAGAAGCAGCCTGAAGCTATATTGAAAGAATATGTGGACATCACAAAAGGTTTGCTAGTGCTTTAGTAAAATATGTAACTGAGTTTTCTTTGTGGTAAATAGTTCCTGCATATCAGACACTGTATGCGACATTAAGGGTATTAAAGTGTACTATGTTGTTAAATGTGGTTAACCACAGCAACAGCGTGACACATCTATGTTAACAGACACTTGTCATAGAAAAGTAAACACCTTACGTTATTTTACGCACTATCTGTGTGCTTTAGGTTGTGGCATGTTTGGTTGTGTCACAAAATCTTTGTGGTGTTGCTTGGTACACACATGTGATTCATGATTAATGCACACTTCTTAAGCAAAGCACCAAAAATGGACATGTGTTTAACCATAATTTGTTTTTAAGACATGTGTTACTAGTATACAGATATTCTTGCTTTAATTTTGAGACTTAGGTTAAACAAAGATTTATTAAAGCTAAGCTTAATAATCCATGGCTGTTTCATATCTTAGATATTATCACTGTTGTTCATACTGTTATCCCAGTTGTAATAACCCTGTATTCTTTAGTCGCCATTAACCCAATGTGACAACTTCTTTAGCCTAAGAATTTTTGCTACCTGCATAAACAACATGTATTGAAAAATATTTTTAGGTACGACAGATGAGCAGTGTTTACGCCTAGCAACCAGAATGGGGTTTTCAAAATCCAACCTCAACCAAGCAGCTGACTACATCAAGAAACTTTACAATCTGTTTGTAAAAATGGATGCAACACTAATCGAAATAAACCCTATGTCTGAAGACTCAGAAGGCGGTGGTAAGTCCAAAAACTATTCTTAATTTTCTTGCAATACCCTTACCTATTTTCATGTTGCCTTAATACGGTAGATTTTTTCTTTCTCAAAAGTATGCCAAATTTTTCGATACACAATTTTGAAACTAGGCCAAAATCTGATTTACAGTACAGAAGGATCTGGTTAATAACATAATCTGTTTAATTGCAAAGAGATAGTAAATCCCAACCATTTGTTAGTCCCGTTAATTGACCCCCCCCCCATCGAAATAAACCCTATGTCTGAAGACTCAGAAGGCGGTGGTAAGTCCCAAAACTATTCTTAATTTTCTTGCAATATCCTTACCTATTTTCATGGTGCCTTAATACGGTGGATTTTTTCTTTCTCAAAAGTATGCCAAATCTTTCGATACACAATTTTGAAATTAGGCCAAAATCTGATTAACAGTAGAGAAGGATCTGGTTAATCACATAATCTGTTTAATTGCAAAGAGATAGTAAATGCCAAGCATTTGTTAGTCCTGTTAATTGCATGAAAAAGCATTGCATATTGGTTATATGACTACCTAAACTATTCTGTACATAGTAATAGGCAAACGTTTAAACATGATTCAACTAAGTGTCTAAACAGAGCTCTAAGTGTGCTCTGTATGTTGCACAGTTTATCAAAAGCATCCAAATATGTACTGACACTGCAAATTTCAAGAACTTCCATTGTCAATTGCACAATCATATAACTTTGAAAAACTGCACATGAATTATCATGTGTTGTTTGTTACCACTGGAACAATTACGTCCCCCCCCCCCTTCCATTGTCAATTGCACAATCATATAACTTTGAAAAACTGCACATGTATTATCATGCAGTGTTTGGTACCACCAGTAGAATTACAGGAATTAAATCTTTTTATTTTGTTTATTAGTGGTTTGCATGGATGCCAAGTTAAACTTTGATGACAATGCAAGTCACCGTCAGGCTGAAATCTTCGCACAGCGAGATTGGTCACAAGAGGATGAGAGAGATGTAGAGGCTGCACAACATAACCTCAATTACATTGGTCTTGATGGCAACATTGGCTGTTTGGGTTAGCTACTCAATATCTTTGTGAAATGTACCATGATGGGTGTTTGTTGAATGTTTGTGGCAGCCTAAAATAGTTATGGCATTAAATGCATGTCTATGAATTTTGTGATACATTTATCCCTGTAACTGAAAATTCAATAGATTTGAATAAGATGCCTTAAGAGTTTAGAATTAGATGAAGTATATGCACATAAAAAAGAATGACTGTATATTTTATTAAAGCTTGCGGTGCATTTTACATGTATTGTTTTTGACCTGATTTTTTCTGTCCAACACTGGTTTGTTTGAAACCTTTGCTCAAGAAAGAGTGCTTTAAACTTATTACCCCCCCCCCGGCTGCACAACATAACCTCAATTACATTGGTCTTGATGGCAACATTGGATGTTTGGGTTAGCTAATCAATATCTTTGTGTAATGTACGATGATGGGTGTGTTATGTTGAATGTTTGTGGCAGCCTAAAATAGTTATGGCGTTAAATGTATGTCTACGAATTTTGTGATACATTTATGATATATCCCTGTAACTGGAAATTCAATAGATTTGATTTGAATAACATGCCTTAAAAGTTTGGATGATATACACATAAAAATACACGCAATAAAGAATGACTGTAGATTTTATTAATGCTTGCAGTCCATTTTAAATGAATTGTTTTTGACCTGATTTTTTCTGTCTAACACTGGTTTGTTCGAAGCCTTTGCTCAAGAAAGAGTGCTTTAAACTTATTCAAATTTACACTTATGTTCGTTAGTTATCCAAAGTTCATCCTTTCAAAGTTTGAAGCCGGATGACCCAGCAGTTCACCCACATGTCCCCACAACTTTTTATTATATTTTTAATTACATCAAATTATTTTTTCATCAATCTTTATGTCATGAGTGTCACAGTGACCTGTTACACTTATATACTTGACCTTTCACACAGTTAATGGGGCCGGCCTCGCCATGGCAACCATGGACATCATCAAGCTCCACGGAGGAGTCCCAGCCAACTTCCTGGATGTCGGAGGTGGAGCTACCTCAGAGCAAGTGGAGCAGGCTTTCAAACTAATTACCTCAGATTCGTCGGTAAGTTGCCCTTGCAATGCTGAATTGAGTTTATTTCGATTGGTGAAAGGGCCCATAGCGACACCATTGCATTAAACAATCACCAAGCTGGATATAGCTGCGCAACGTTAAAACGGCGTGGAGCGCAAAATAGTGCTGGGCACAATTGGTGGATCATGATTAAACGCGCTGCAGTTACACCGTATTATAAAGCGTTATGTGACGGAAGCTCACAATAGAGTGAGTTTGGTGCACAGTGAGAGTAAAATACGACTCGGGCGAAACGTTGGTGGGACTAGTTGAGTGGGCCCTATAACCTAACCACCAATGTTAGGGTGGGGTGGGGTTCGACAGGAAAAAAAACTGATAGTTTCAAACCCTGGAAGGAAGGTCACACACACAAAATAGTGCATTTCTACAGTATTTGTTTACTAAAATGCAGTTTTTTTTTACCCCTAATGACAGTTTTAATATACTTACCAATGAAATGTTTTTGAGCGTAGCATATAGGGTTGTAGAGTTGGTCCAAATTTCCGCACTTCGATTCCGACTTAACCGAAAACAAAGCACTTGTTTAATAACGAATATAACAGCCAAAATAAACGTAAAAAGCGACATGCTTTATTGTTCAAACGTTTCTACAAGTGCTCATGAGGGGCTACATCAGTTACACCCGGTTATAACCACTTGAGTCACATAAAAAATTAACAAAATGGTGCGAAACAGTTAGGCCTGTCGCTTTTTGCGTCTGTTTGAGCCGTGTATTAGTCATTAAACTTATGAACAGGTCCGTACTTATGTTCAAAACATGATATGTGTTCTGACGTAACATCTGCCATATTTTGCCAGGTCAACTCAATATTGGTGAATATATTCGGCGGGATCATGCGCTGTGATATCATCGCACAAGGAATTATTCAAGCTGCGCAAAGTCTTGACCTCAGGATTCCTATTATTGTCCGTCTTCAGGGTAAGCACAGTACTTATTGAATAAAAATGTACCCAATGCAACGCCCCCCCCCCCCCCCCCCCCCCCTCACCAAGTACGATTTTGTATTGGACAAACCTAACGGTTTCGCATTGATCTTTCAAATCTTTGTGCGTTGTCACTCTTAGTTGGTTAGTGCGCCACAACCTGAGAAAAAAGACCGTTGCAAGCACATGCCTAAACAACATTATGTAAATATGTTTGATGTAGTACTTCGTTTGGTTTGTTCCACTAAATTAATGTAGATTTGAAGATCGACTGTCTCTATTGCTAAACAATAGCCTTTATTGCATGACAACAACAAAAATGAAATTGTTTGCGCCCAATCGTAATGTTTTTCTTGTCTGTAATGTCACAAATTGTCTTTGGATTACTATGAGTAATTTTGCACAACTAGCTAATATCCTGCAATACACTTTCGTTTTTCTAAAATACACCCCCAGGCTTAAGGACCGCGAGCCCTCGATAAAATGGCAAAGGGGCCGTTTTGAAAAAATGATAAAAAAGTTTGAGAACCACTGATTTAAATTTAAACACATGTTAGTTAGTTGTCCAAACTTGATCCTCTCAAAGTTTGACCCTGAATGACCCAGCGGTTCACCCACAGGCCCCCGAAACGTAAAATTTTTGATTTCTTCACATTATCATTACAGGAACTCAGGTTGAAGACGCTAAAGCCTTGATTGCCCAATCCCAACTTCGCATCCTTACTTGCGACAACCTCAATGAAGCTGCAAAGATGGTGAGCCCATAAAATTATCTTCAAGTACAACTTTTATATATTAGCCAATTAGTGATGGGACGATACCAGGTTTTGAAGCGAGTATCGATACCGAGTACGAGTACCACATGTATATATCTTCGATACCGAGTACTTAGGTGTAGTGTTGTTCTTAGTTGTATATTACTGGCTAAATTTATCTGCCATGGTCGGGGTACAGGTGTGCACACACACATGCCGACAAATGTAATCTCCACGTGATAGTGAAAAAAATATACGTAACCTGGCGGAACTTTTTTTCCAATTTTATGCTGTCCGAAGCAAATATTGACATAAAGTTGCCCGTATTCTTATGGTGTAAATAGACCTTCGGTACTCGCATGTTGGTATCAAAAACTGAGACAAAAAATTTCGATACCGAGTACGAGTATCGATACCACTGAAATCCTTCGATACCATCGATATCGATACCGAGTACCGAGTACCGGGTACCCGTCCCATCACTATAGACAATATACAGGCGATTCTTGTTATGTCATACCCGATTTACCCAGCTTTTGTGCAATTAACCAGAATGTGCAATTACCCGGTCAAACCTGCGTAGGTTATATGGGATTGGCAATTCAGTTAAACCGAATATGCGATTATCCGCATTCGACTTATAATGGCAGGTTAGGATGCTATAAGTTTAAGAAAGAATAACTTTACTTAAACGGTGGCACTACCTACCTTCTACGGCAAAAGGTGTTGCCTAGGGGCCGTTAGGTGCTGTTTTTCACGCTTTTGCATTATTTTATACTTGCACAACGAAAGCATGTGCATTCAACGGTCCCTAGCATATCGGCCTTGTTGACTAACGTTAATAACGGTCGATTCCTACTTGTAATATTCTACCATTTATGATTTAAACCTTAACATTTCAGGCGGTGAAACTTTCCGATATTGTCAACTTGGCGAAGGAAGCATCAATCGATGTGAAATTTGAACTTCCAATTTGAAAACAAATCACTCAAGAGTACAAAAAATATTTTTCATCATATCTATATATTTTTGTTGTTGTTGTTTTTTTCGTACCCAAAGTTCTAATGCCGGGTGTCCCGAAGTTCAGCACCATTTTTTGTGATCAAACCTAAATTGAGCAATTTCTACAAAAAAGTGAATTAATTTTCTCTGTGAAGTTCAAATTTTTCCTGTGCTATCTAAGCCTTTCGTAAAAAGGTTACTTGAGTTCAAGAAACTTTCCTTAGATGACGTCAAAAGGTTACTTAAGTTTAAGCAACTTTTTTTCTTGACGTCAAAAGGTTACTAAAGTTCAAGTAACCTTTTTTTGATTGCGTCAAAAGGTTACTAAAGTTCAAGTAACTTTTTTTGATAGCGTCAAAAGGTTACTAAAGTTCAAGTAACTTTTTTGATAACATAAAAGGTTACTCGAGTTCAAGTAGCTTCTTTTTGCCCATACCTGCCTTTGCCTTATTTAGTTTCTCAAAAAAACAGGGTACAAAACTTTAAGTATATTTATGAGTAGATCAAAACGCACCATATTGCCTTTGGTGGCCATGTGTTTGACAGGTGGTAACGGTTCAATATTTCGACATAAATGGAGCGAAATTGCAAACTGTTCTGTATCCAGTTTTCTTAAACTTCAACGCCAACCATCAAGAGTAAGAACAATTTGCCAGCAGACCCTGCGGTTTTTGTGTCTGACTTCGGTTTGTGGTGATCCATGTTCGTCCAGCTATTGCACGTTCATTTGTGTAACTGTTTGTCCTCGGTTGCTGCGTGTATTTGTGTGTTGTATGTCAAGGGCGTGCAAACAAGGTTACGCGCGATATGCAAGGCTAGTGTTTTTGATTTCGTTTGTGCAGCGCATATTCACCTATATTTCTCAGTAATGTTTAGCTCAGTGGTTCTCAAAATTTTTCATGAGTAATTTCCCCACCCTCCAAGGAAAATCACAAAAAAGGCACGGGTCACCGCAGTTACAGCAGAATTTCCTTGTTTTTCTTTGACGAATCTGCCTCAAAGTTGTTTTTTTACAAACTATAGTCTCGCAATGCCACTGCGAAAACGAAGTATGGATGAGTAAGTTACCTGGCAACATTGTGCTGCTAAGCTGTTGGAGTTTTTTTGTGTTAACCCCCCCCCCTTACAGCAGAATTTCCTTGTTTTTCTTTGACGAATCTGCCTCAAAGTTTTTTTTTACAAACTATAGTCTCGCAATACCACTGCGAAAACGAAGTGTGGATGAGTAAGTTACCTGGTAACATTGTGCTGCTAAGCTGTTGGAGTTTTCTTGTGTTAACAATAAAATCGGTAAGTCGTTTTAGTATTTATCAACGCATGTTTTTTTATATGTACTGCTACAGCGTTTCATCACTACACCTGTAGTTAAGAACTTCCATAGTCACGGACTGACAACAATCTTATTCCAGTTCTGGCCAACTTGAAAATCAAGAGCAAAATGCCGGTAGTAGGCATATTTAGTAAATTAATATGACTTTGATTGAAAAGTGACAAAACCGTCATCGTAAACATTGAGAAAGAATTTAAAGTTTGGCTGAACCAAGGCCGTCATCGACTTAAACCTTGCCCTACATAACTGGTCAGAATGCGTGATTAATCTTGGTAAAAAGCTAATCTTGGTAGAGCTACTAACACCATAACGCACACGACATCCAAATTTGATTTGGTTATATCTCCAAAAATGCTCACGGTGAGGGCTATTAGGGTCGGGGTAAGGTATTAGCACTTAAAATTCAATAAAACTAACCCAAAAAATTAGGTACTAATGGAAAAACTTATTTCCCAATCCAACCCATTTATAGCCGCTAAATAAAAAATTTAGCATTTTACGCTCCCTAATCGACTTTGGGTGTCGTGTGCGTTATGGTGTTAGTAGCTCTACCGTAAAAATGATACTTCATGTACAATAGAAGTTGGCTTTGACCACTTAATATCATCTAACTATTAGTATAAAATGAAAACAAGATCATCATTTTGTCCCGAGTGAATTAAAAATATTACAAAGAGCAAAAGTTGCAAATATAGTATCAACCATGCAATACGTCATGTTCCTGATCTCATACATTTCTTTTCTTTAATTTCTTCGTTCGCATTCTTTGTGAAAAAAAAAACGAACCGACCAACAAATGCGTTTGCCACATTTAAACAAGCTGTTATCAAGCCAATAAGCTGCCATATTTCTTGAATTGGGGGTGCGCAAGAGCTTTAAAACAAAAAAGGAAAGTCATTTTCACCACAAGACAGCCTTCCATAAATGAAATGGATTGTCTCGGGTTTTTTTTAGTTTTCTGTCGATTTGCACTGGCGGGCGGCGTATTAGATTTACTTTTTCGCCAGTGGTCGCTGTAAAGCAGCTACATAACAACAAGATTGCCGAGAGCCTGAAGAACAGTACGTTGACACCTTCACTGCGCCAGCAGATAACTAAAGGTTGAATGTTATGGTTAAGAAATTAGGTTTGGCGTAGAAGAAGAAGAAAATGTGTTTTTTTTGTTAGTTTTGTGTTTTACGTAACTCGCCTTTGTTCTGTAATGCGAAAGTGTACACATATTTGCTGCTGTAAAATTCACATGTGTTCAGGTTTGCAGACTCAGGTTTTTAGTTCAAATTTGGAGGAATCACAGACATTTGGTTCTTCAAAGTAGCATATTTGTGTAATAAATATATATACTATTGCAAGTTGCAACCATACATTTAGTTCAATCTAGTTAGTTTTCTTAGTTTGTGTTTCTGACATTTTAGTATTTTACAGTTCCAGGAATATGAAGGAAAATATGGACATTTAAATGCAAAGGTATCAGGCTACTAACATGATCTGTACCAATGCAATCAAACATGAATGTTTTGCCCCTCTGGGTATGTAGAAATCTGCATGACCTCGGTGATGAAGGACTTAAAGGAGCTATTACAAACTGGACATATTACTCAAGTTTATTCCAACCTGAAAAGTATGATGTTGCATCAGAAAACACGGACACTATGTGTTATCCTCTGGCACATATGCTTGGCTCAAAGCAATGCTATATAGATGGCAGCCAATTCACTCAAAACAACCGTGTTGATGAAACAACTAATATAGATGAATTTAGGACTGTTACTAATTCAGATTACCAAATTACTATGAAATGTACATGTCACGCTCATCACCCTAAATCCAAGATGACGTTTTCCTCAGCTGCCCTACCATTGAGGTGCACATTTCAAGAAAAAAGGACTCACTTTTATGTATTTCCTCGCGCACGCCACAAATGGGTTTATGGATCCTGTAACTATGGGCCCTTTCTTAATCCCCACTGCCTTGGGTTACTTTACAGGGGTTTTACACATGCTTATCGAGGTTTCCTTTTGTTCCTTATACTCTCCAGCATTTTGCACCCTGTGCATTCTTACCACCAAGCAAATGCTACTTCTACAAGAAGGAATTGCGAAACTGCAAGGATAACATACACAGACTTTTATACTTCATCTTTGGAACTCGAATGTTTAACCTCGCATCCAGACCGTTTCAGCACAGCCTACTATAACCAACTGAAATTTTGTGCACGCAACGAGATAGTGAAATTAAACGCATTACGACATAATAGGGAATTTTCCAACACTTCGAATGCTTCATATGGACAAAAAGAAGCGTCTTGTGGGCAATCTATGTCGAAACAGACATCATGGAATAGTACATTGTTTTGTAATCATTTTTCTTGGGAACATTTACTCTCGTGCAATTACAGCATGGGTAATTGCAACTTTTCTTGCAATCAAATGAAACCAGAAAACCAATACTGCAATGTTGAAAGAGTACTAGATAACGATTACACTGCCTATCAAGCGTATGTTGTCTTCAGAAACATGTTCCGAAAATACGCCACCCCTGATAATTACTCCATAAAAGGAAATGAATCAGAATGCTTGGTAAGTTATCTTTTTGTCTGTACTGGTAGTAATATTTAGTCTTTGGTAATTTATTCTAGCAGCAGGATAGTAAGATTACAGGCTATAAAAAACACCTACTGTAACAATTGATTTTGGTTAAAAAAAATTTCTATGTTTGAGCTGTGGGTTGTCAAATGGTTTTCATAATGTTGTTAGAAACAAAATTCTACACTGATAAACACATCAGGAATAAAGGCATATTGATAGAAACAGAAATAGGAACAGAATCAAACAATATTTTTTGAAACATGTGGTAAAATAATTGTCCATTGCTCTCAATGTCTTGTTTACAATAGTGGTAAAAAGATTGTTCTTGGGCAAGTTTTTCCCTATGGCAATGGTGTTACAGCAATCATAAGTTTGAATGATGTAGAAATTTAAAACAATGTACATTTGGCACCAGTGGTACTTAAAATAGGCTGTTGGCCTAAAACATGGAAGTACATAATCCAAATAAATGCCAGAAAAAGACTGCAATTTCTGCATAAAAAAATTATAAGCCAGTTTTAATTTTTCAAAGAATTGACAGAAAAATGCGTACCAAAGCCCTGGAATGTAACCAAATCACCCGATAAAGCTGTAGATAAGACCTTTGGTGTGAGATATATTCCTACTTAGGCGTACAAAAAGGGGAAATATTAGTTTGTATGCCAATTATTACAAGCGATACGAGAAAAAAGGGTTAATAATTATTGCCAATGCATATTTATTTCAATCAAATAGAAGTCCAACACTTTTATTACAAAAAAAAAGTTAATTAGTAGTCACCAATAATGGGATGCCTAGTATTAAGAGAGAGATTTTGTGAAACATACTAATCTGCAACTACTTGAAATATATAGCTTTTTAGAATTTGTAACTTCTTTACTTTACTTTTTCGCTAAAATATGTAAAAATGTGACATTTACAACATATTTTTTGTACCTCAAGCATAGGAAAAAGTTGTCTTTAAATTTTATAATTGCAATGGTGTTAAATTGTAAAGGATATATATGTGATAAGTGATTTAAAATCCAATGGGAATAGTCATGACATTGTATAGAGCCTTTCCAATAACATTTACATGAGCGAAGGAACTCCCCCAAATCTCAATTTAATTTAAACAAAGTCCACACCACTAGGGTATAGCATTTACAGCCATTTTTTAAATTTCCATGATGACTTAAAGGTAAACCTATTCTTTCTCATTGTATTGATCACACTTTTCTGGCCTACTTGCGGTATTTATTGATCCAGTGCATTTGCTATTATTGTGTGCACTGCAAGAGTAGGTGCTCCCATCTGGAGCTTGTAGGTGCATTGGTTTTTTTGCTGATGGATTTTCTGTCATCTGTGGCTCTTACTATTGCTGTAGAGAAACAAAACAATTATGGTGTGTTTCAGTAATGCCTTTCCCAACACAGAATTGGCCCTACTTAAGAAGATTTAGGGTTTTTTACTGTGAAACATTACAACCTGTATAAAACAGTTCTGTAAATCCAAATAGTTTGCATTTGACAAATCAAAATATGTCTTTAATTCAGTTCACTTTAATGTCTTAAATTCAGTTCACTTTAAAGACTTTGTATAATTGACCAACAGTGGCTATGCTATATAATATGTAAAAAAATGCCCATACTTTTTGGCGTAGAGGTTTGCACTTCATTTTTTTTGTTATAGCAAGAGCCCTTACAACTGCAAATTATTCTGTGATTTTGTTTGTATGGAAACTATAAAACGTCTTGATTATTTCATATTTCAAAATAATTTTATTCCACATAGCGAAAACCTGTCTTTCCAAATGCTTAGTTGATATTTTTTACCTGCATATCTTTATGTCATATTTTTTTATGTAAAACCTTCTTTTGCACAAATTAAATATTCCCCGAACATTTACAGTTTACGGCAACTCCTTGTTGCACTTCCACAAAGCAAACACAAGCTAATTAACTAGCGGCTGTATAAATTATTCATTGGACGTTGAATCACACAATTATTAAGAATCCTTGACAAGGTTGTAGTGCCAGAAAAACATTTTCTTGAATTTTCAGATAACCCTAATCTATAGTAGAGGTTTTACATGCTAAATGGCCCTGTGGGTCATACATTAAAATATACGCACTATTTTAGTTGCATATGTATATGTAGAAGTGCGGCAAAAAGTTTAATGGTGAAAATAACGGCCCAAATAGACATAAAAAGCCCCCCCCCCCCCCCCCCCCCCCCCCCCCCCCCCCCCCCCCCCCCCCCCCCCCCCCCCCCCCCCCCCCCCCCCCCCCCCCCCCCCCCCCCCCACATCTATTTGGGCTGTTATTTTTATCATTAAACTTATGAACAGATCCGTACATAGTGTTTTACATCAAAAAGTAGTAGGCAAAAACTCAAACTTAAAGGCTTGATATGAACAAACTTCAAGTTTTAACATTGATATTAAGCAGTTATTGTATCTTTGCAGCACTCCTACAAGTCTTGGATATGCGCCCAACGTCACAAACTTTATGGAACCGACGGAAATGGGACAAGAGCACCACTTGTACCATGTGACCGATACTGCCGTGAGGTCGAAGCCTCATGTCCATTTTTTAGAATATTCAATCGAACCAAGTTAAGAGGCGGCCAACCGACCTTTATATGTAAAGGTGGGTTAACTGAAATATCATGCTTGCACAGTAGCAAAATATTATAAATGCAGGGTCTTTATTTGTGTGGAATACATGGGTCATGCCATGTGCCAGGCTACCCAATGTTTTATTCATGCCCGACCTTTTCTAACCACTGTTGCCTTTGCCAAGCCTCAGTTGTAATATTATTTGACATTGAAAAAATATGCAAGCAACAATTGCATAACTAACTCATTCATAATGTGGTGTGTTATTAAAAAGTGGCCAATAGTTGCAGGTAATATATTTTAACATTTATTTCCCAATAGCAAACACACAATTTTTTTTTATTGAAAGTATTAAAAAAAATGTTGTGCTGTAAAATTTCACAGCAGCAAATTCATGCAATTTTAAATTATAAAATGTTTCAGAATGACACAAAAGCATGTAAACTAAAAAAATGCCTCACAATCAACTGCATATAAATTGTGTCAACTGCATATATACAATGCTCCAAAGTTAAATAAGGCATAGGAATACAATCACCCAGTCTGTTTCTTGAATCTTACAGTGGTATATTTAAGCACAAAAACAATAGGTCATTTGTTTTGCCAGTGTAAGAGCATTAAAAAACGGTGTTCTTGAAATTCATACTTATGCAAGAACCGAAAATAGCTATATACATTAGCAAAGTTGCAGCAAGTGAAATACTTCCACAAGGATGTTCTTTCCGATATTTTTGGCTTTTCACTTGATGTTAAACTTGGTGTATATTTCCAGGTTATGACATTGAAAATCCAGCACCTCCTCGCACAAAAGGTTGTCACTACTTTGAGCTGGCCAACAGTGAAAGTGTTAATCAACCAGTGACTAGGAAAACACCTGAAACTTTCTCCCAAACTACTGTGTACAAAATCAGGAACACAGATCAAAGGCTTGCCTGTGCTGATTGTAATTCAACAACACTAGCCACAACCAATCAAGCGCTATCTAATTCTGTTGGTGTTTTTTTGCTTTTTTCATGTTTTACCACTTTTTCAATATGTGTGTTTCCGATTTAAGGTGTTTTTCGGCCGAAGCCATGTCCTGTACTGCTTGCGAGTTTCACACCATTTTTTTAAATAAAATAATCTTGTTGAAAAGCGGTTAACTGTTTGTAAGGGTTTGGTGTACAAATTTTACAATGATCAGGCCTGCTTATATTTTGCCTTTAATGAAATAGAGCATTTCCCTTGTTGGTGTACTATGTGTTGGTCAGGCCATTATAAAATTACACTTAAAAAGGGTTTTCAGGGCCCATCAGTTTTTCAGGTTACATCTTATCACCATATTAGCATTTTTGAACGACAGATACATGAGATAAAGGGTCTATATTTCAGAAGCAAGCATTTGTTTTATGTTTTCATTTTCAACGGCCTTGGGCAATTTTAAACCAATTGCTTCTCGATTGATTCGTTGTTATTTGAAACCGGCTTCCCAAGGGAAGCAACGACACGTAGTGGTCAATTGGACAAACGTCAGGGCTGACCGGTCATTTCACCAAAAAGAAATCTTGACCTATCAGCTCACCTAGACACAAACCCATACTTTAGGCAACGATACAGATATTGAATGTTGAAACAACTGTACAGAAGTTGAATTTGTTTTGTTTTTTTAATTGTAACACTACACACTGATCTGTTCATAGGTTTAATGGTAAAAATAACGGCCCAAATAGACGTAAAAAACGACATATTAAACTTACGTTTTTATTATTGTTTTGAAGTCAAAAATGGAAGAGACATGAGAGATAGGGTATTTATGGTCCCCCCCCCCGTAAAAATAACGGCCCAAATAGACGTAAAAAACGACATATTAAACTTATGTTTTTATTATTGTTTTGAAGTCGAAAATGGAAGAGACATGAGAGATAGGGTATTTATGGAACTGGTCAACAGTTTATTTAACTGTACTAGGGTATAATGCAGCATGTGCACAAAGAGTAAGACTGCAAAAACGAACATCAGGAAATTGAATATCCCGACCGCAGCACCCTGCCACAACGCAAGGGATCGATATTGCGGATCGATTTGTTTTGGGAATAATAGAGTTCGGCGCAGAGGCGTCTCCTTTTCTCCGGGCTTGATGCCGGCTGTCTTTTGCTTGAGGCCACAGGGGAACGTCGGAGCTTGGCCGGCCATCTTTTTCCCCTTTTGAAACAGAAAACGTGATTTTATGAACGACTCCGGCAATGTTTGTGACTGATAGATGGTACTTTTCCTTGCTGACGACATGGATTTATTTATTTTGTATGATGAATATTATCGAAACAAACTAAGTAAAATTATGTAAAAATGTTGTTGTCACATTATCGCTTTTCAGTTACTAAATCACGGTGAACTTTTAAAAGGCAAAAACTTGCATCCCTAACTAAAAGTTGTTTAATTGTATAGGCCCTACGTTTATTATCCGGTTTAATAATAGAGAATGTGGCTGTACATTGTTTTAGGTAGAATCCATAAAACAAAAGCGCACAATAAAATTTATAATCCCAAATAGAAAAGTATAGTTCTATCAAGTACCACCGAAGAGCGAAATATAGGCTATGTGGTTACTTCATTTATTGTGTGCCTTTCAACAATCGCTGTTGTCATGATCAGTGCAAGTTTAAAATGTTAACCATTGCTTAAACAGAAACCAAATGTCCGTGATCGAGTTTCATAGTGTCACTGTACAGTCACGCGCGTGAACTAGGTGCGTGATCGGATTTTAATATCGATTTTTACGTCAGAAGAAACTTCACTTGAAAGTCAATCGTAATGGAGATCTTCATTTGCTACCTAGGCCGACATATAGGCCTATATTGGAAAATATCAAACAGTTTGGTCGATGACCTGTCAAAGTCTTTGGTGATCACGAAACAACCAATACAGCTTAAATGACACGAGATTAAGTTTGTGTAGAATAATTTGGCGGGACTGAATATAAAAATACCACTTGTAACTAAAAATTTAGGCTAGTTTAGTTTAATATCTTGATCTATATCATTTTGATAGGTTTTTGCACGGTTCCATGGAAATAGGCTTTTAATTATTTTTAAACGTTATATAATTTTTGCAGTCAAGAGCTAAAAACATTCTGCCATCTTTTTTGTTTTTAAATAGTCAACAAGTAATGTTTAAATACTTATTGTGGATAAAAAGTTAAGAATTTGAAACATGATATAGCCACGGATCTGTTCACCCCCCCCCCTTATTGTTCAAACGTTTCGGCAAATGCTCATGCCATTATCAGTGATATCTCTGCCGAAACGTTTAAACAATAATGCATGTCGCTTTTTACATCTGTTTGGGCCGTTATTTTCACCATTAAAGCTAAGAATTAAGGTGGCATTTTGTCTCCCTCACGAAAAGTTATAATAAATCCTTAATTAGACCAGTGTGCTTTTTCTCTCTGGTGCATCCTTTGATAGTTTTTTTTTAATTTTTGTCCCATGTGATTAATGGAACAATTATCCGGCGCCTTTACTCGTTTTACACACGTGAAATAAGAACGTCAAGTCAAGAAACGTACAAAAGTGACATTTTTAAAAGACGAAACGGTTTTGGAATATCTACACATGTTGTAATATATATTAAATTACTGCAACTTTTACACCGATATTATTTTGTTTTAATAAAATCTACTACTGACGCTATGGTGGCAAGCCCTTAGGCAGGGTTGCCATCGACGTGGACCCCAAAATAAGGACAACCGAATAATTAAATTTTCATACGAAACGATATGAACGGTTCTAAACAAGTATTTGCATTTTTTACGAACCATGGCATATCACTATAGGGTTGGCCCGATACCTGGTTTTCACTTCGATACTATAGTACCCGATATTTTACACAAAAAGTAGCCTACTGCCCCATGATGCGATACGCGATACGTATAAACGTGCATTGTTCACTTTAAAAATCTCGTTTATTTTCTATCCCGTTTTTTTATATCAACACAACAAAAGAAAAGTGTTTTGTTAGCCCATTTCTTTGGAAACATTAAAGAATCCAAGGTGTGCTGCTTGCAGCCACGTTTAGATGTTGTTGTGCGGGTATACATTGACTATTCCAATTCAGTATTTAGTATCCGTTTGCATTTAGTTTGATCGAAACCTAATCCAAACTGACCTCAGCTCAAAGCACAATAACTTAACAATGCAGAGTAGACAGTACTTAACAAGTAAATAGCTTTCACTTTTATGTGTTCAACGTCCTTTTTACCCAACCATATAACGAATTGCAAATAAACGAATCGTCGTTAAAATTGCTGATTTGGCACATCGTTCGTTCGGCGTCTTCTATATGCTAACAGAGGCCGGACAAAGAAATTGTGATGCACTGGCGATTGAGTAAAAAGTCTGCGTCAAGTGATATTTAGACCGATATTGTGGCAAAAACGACAGGCAGGCCTAACCAGATTTTACTCGTTTATTATATAGTATCGGTTTTCGGTCTGATACCGCCAAAGCATCGGCCCTACATATCACACGTATTTTTTTTTCAGAAACAATCTGTTCCAGCAGCTACCTGTTTGTAGAAATTACTTTGTGCATGTCACGACAGCTAAAGGTCTAGGTTTACTTTTACTTGTATCAGGGATTTGTCTGTTATTGTAATTGGTCTGTTACCTGTAATTGTTTAAAATAAGACAAAAAACTTAGGTAAAAAAAAACATTTCTTAGAAATAAGGACAATAAACTTTTCCAAGGCATTGCCCTTTAAAGTAAGGTCAAATCTTAGAAATAAGGACGGTATGGCAACCCTGCCTATAGGGTACACTGGTAACGTCGTTGTAAAGTGCTGCAGAAGTCAACTGGTATGCTACGTTCGTAGAAAAGGAAATGAGAAAGGACACCTGAATAAGTCTTTAATTACATTAATAAATTTAATTCAATTTGAGAGGAAGATAGGATCAAATGCCACCAACAACAAAACACAAATGGTCCCGCTTTGCCTTCTGTTTTTGCTATGCGTATTTATGAGAATTGCTAATCGTTAGGGTTTCGGATTACGAAAAAGTTTTAGCACAATTAAGAAAGACAAGTTAATCCTTTTTCATTGTCACTTCATCACATTGTTATTGAGGAACGGCTACGTAAAACAACAAAGACACCGAAAGAAACATGGGTTATCGAGTCGTGTGTCCTGTTTTTTTGCGAGAACTGTGGTTAGTGATTTCAAAAATGTAGCCTACGTCAGTGCTCTTCAACCTTTTTTGGTTTTGTGAACCCTTAAAGTTGTAATGGCAAACTCATGCACCCTGTTTACTTAAAAAAATAAACTGAGGTAAAAAGCGATATGAAAGATTATTATGCACATCACCATGTCAATTACCTCCAAGCATATGATCGTGAATTTTCTATGAAAGATCGGCGAAAAAGCCAACACTCGACACCATCAAACTTGACACGGCCCGTGTAAAAACATTGAAAAAGATCACCTGGGTTATACATCAGTTGAAACCTACATTTTATAATATCCAAAAGTCAAATATTAATGGTTCATTAACAGTTTGTGATGCACCCTTGTATACCTTTTCGTACTGGTGCACCCCGTGCATACCCTAGGGTGCACCGTGCACACCGGTTGAAGACCACTGGCCTACGTAACAGGCTGCTTGAAAAAATACCAACAGTCGTGACGTCGTGTTAATTTTCATGCAGTCCCCCTAAACGGTAGTCTTTTCACCCAAGGCCAAATACTAGCGTACAAAGAACCACGAAAAACTAAAATACATTTAGCTAAAACCTTCTTTGTTTTCTAAAAAAATGGATTTATTGCTATTAAAAATGCTGAGACTACTTGGTAAGGTTGAATGCACTCAAAAATTTGGTTAGTTAGATTGTTTTATGCATACTGTAAATTGTTTTTTACTTTTTTATTTGTTGTTTGTCGTAAACAAACAAACAAACAAATTCCTGCAGTGGTTTGGTCAAAGTGTGTCAATCTGCTATTGGTTCTTGGTTAGTAACAGCTGATTTGGGCAAATTCCCTTGTGACGCGAAAAGCTTGTTCATTGTTTATTTGTCGGTAATGTCACGTAAATTTGTGTCAATTGTGAGATTATTTAGGTTTCACAGAACATTTTTATATCATTTGAAGTTTTTATTACGGTTTAGATTGTTGCATTCTATTTTTCAAAATTAAAACCTTGATTTGTTGTTCGTTTAACAGGTGTAATATATCGTAAAATTTTGTAGCCAAATTAAAACTGGACTTATTTCTGCATGTTTTGCGACATTACTGATGATTTGAGTCGCAAGTATCTAGCAACCTGTTGTGTTAAATCCAATTGTGATGAATCGTGATGCACATAACAGTCTGAAACTTTAAAAAGAGAAAATTTCCAAATATGGTAACATTTTTATGGTAACACCAAATAAAAACAATTACTTTGGCAAAACGGATTATGTTTAAAACGTTAATGTACCTATTTTTGGCTTTATTTATGAAGGAATTACTAAACATTAAGTTAATTTGCATACTGTAAACTTCTGTTAAATCGCTTGAACCAAAAAAAGAACTGTCCCGATTAGGCGAAGAGCCGAATTAAATGATGTATATTAAATAAAGTTTTAACACAGTACAAATCACTTTCAAAGTTTTGTCTGAATTATGCGAAGATGCAGATTAAACGATTCTGGTGTAACTGAGGTTTACTATTAAAAACAACAAACACAGGGTTGAAAAAGTTTTGTTTTTCAGCACAAACTGAAAGGCCCACAAAGAGAAAAAGTCCGGCAGTTCATTTCATTAACGAACTTGAGTGAAAAATCCGCAATATCATGTTTAGTCCACAACAACTGGAGACTTGATATTGCATCCGACAGTTTTTTCTCTCACCCTGAATCATACAGGGATTCAAGACAAGCCGTTGACAAACGAAAACTCGAAGCATTGTATAATTCATTAAAGGGTACATTACAATTTTTAGTTAAGACATAGATCAATACCAGGGATCAGCCCTGAAGCGTCGATGTAGACCAGCGATCATGTGTTCAAAAGGCCTGGTGTACTATGATTTCTATATAAATTTCTATGTTTTTTTTGCTTTCCAAATCTCAAACTGTAGCCTTTGATTAGTGGGTTATATGGATCATAAAGTATAGGTTCCCTCCTAACTTAATTAAAGAGGTCCATTAGTGGCCAAAGTAACCAAAACACATATTAGCAGTGCATTTTCAGAAACTATCAAATTAATGACTAGATAAGAACTAACAAATACAGGAACTGACATAACGTTGCGGCATAACAAGTGATGAAATAAAAATAATTTCATATGTATTGGATTTGATAAGCTTCTGTGTTAATGCATTATACACATCAGCAAAATGTTGAGAGTTGACCACTCCTGTAAACTAACTAGGGTTGCCCATATTTTGTCTTTTTTATTTTGCACGGTACCTCGTTCCGCTAGTATTATGGGTTCCCTTTTCTACAGTGGGTGGGTGGGCTGGCATATTGTTTTTGTCCTTGTTTTTTTTGCTTTTTTCTGTCTAATATGGGTTTGTTCTCCGTGTTTTGTTCAGAATGAGTGGTTAAAACTTTTAGAAATTTACGCCCATGATAGGTAGTTAGTAAAAATTTTGCCTTTTAAAACTTGCTTCAATTGACCTACTTGGTTACCTATAGGTCCAGTGGTGGGATTCAGCCGGTTTGCCCCCCCCCCCCTCTACAGTGGGTGGGTGGGCTGGCATATTGTTTTTGTCCTTGTTTTTTGCTTTTTTCTGTCTAATGTGGGTTTGTTCTCCGTGTTTTGTTTAGAATGATTGGTTAAATCTTTTAGAAATTTACACCCATGATAGGTGGTTAGTAAAAATTTTACCAATCTAAACTTGCTTCAGTTGACCTCCCCCCCCCCCCCCCCCCCCCCCCCCCGACTGTTTGTAACAGAACTGGCTGAAAAATATGACTTTTGTGATAGAAACGGCTGACAAAAATTTGAATCCCACCACTGCATAGGTCCTAATAACAGTAAATTTTAATATCAATACATTTAGGTGAAAGGTTTCAATTTTGATTTTGTTCAGATACTGCGGACCATGATAAGATTGGAGTTGAAGGAATTTGCAGATTTTGTGATGAGCTACAAGTCGAGCCAACTAGCAGACTTGTCCTTATTATAGCGTGGAAATTTCATGCCGCCACACAATGCGAGTTTACGAAAAAAGAATTCATGGATGGCATGATAGAGCTTGGGTAAAAAAGCAGAAATTTGTGTTTTGTGCTGTGTATACATAAAAACAAGTTTGTTATGTGACCGCAAACAGATGTGATGACTTTTCGAAACTGCGCATGAAACTGCCCATCTTGGCGAATGAAATTACCGACAAAACTAAGTTCCGTGATTTTTACCAGTTCACATTCAACTTCGCCAAAAATCCTGGTCAGAAAGGCCTTGGTGAGTAGTGTTAATAATAACTTTTGTGTGAAAGATAGGTTAATCTGGCATTCAACAGCTGTTAATACAGTTTACCATGTTAAGTAGGTCATGGATTATATTATGACTCTTTGTGTAAAGCTATTGGCAATTAATCACCTAGTTTTATTTTTACTATAAGCAAGTGCAGCTGGTAATGCATTGCCTTTTATACCCACCTCCCCCCCCCCACAGATTTTGATTAGGCATTAGAATTTTGGAATATACTTTAAGTGTATATGAAAATTCATTACCTTTTACACACATCTATACATTTATTCATTATAACATTTTCAAATGTTGCTTTGATTTGCAGATCTTGATATGGCATTAGAATATTGGAATATACTCCTAGGGGACAGATTTAAATTTCTTGGTCTGTGGTCAGAATATTTACAGGTGGGCTATGTTGCAGTGGTCAAAAATATGTTTGATGTGACTTCATTGGTGTGTAGTAAAATGCATTTAGTTATAAACTAAGCATCCCCCCCCCCACAGATTTTGATTAGGCATTAGAATTTTGGAATATACTTTAAGTGTATCTGAAAACTCATTACCTTTAACTCACATCTATACATTTATCCATCATAACTTGAATTTTCAATTTTTGCTTTGATTTACAGACCTTGATATGGCATTAGAATATTGGAATATACTCCTTGGAGACAGATTTAAATTCCTTGGTCTGTGGTCAGAATATTTACAGGTGGGCTATGTTGCAGTGGGCAAAAATATGTTTGATGTGACTTCATTGGTGTGCAGTAAAATGCATTTAGTTATAAACTAAGCACAATGCAAATGGACACCTCTTGCATTTTGAATACTTTAAATCTATGTATTTCCACATGTTTCTATTAACAGAACACACTTTACATCAAATTAAAAAAGGCTTCTTATGTTTTAGACCAGTGGTTCTCAACCTTATGTTTTAGACCAGTGTTTCTCAACCTGATATATTTACAGAAGTTTTACCAGCGTGCCATTCCAAGAGATACTTGGAACCTACTTTTAGACTTTTCGCAGATGATTGCTGATGATATGGCCAACTACGATGAGGAAGGTAACCAACTTAGTGTCTTACAGAATTTAAAACTGTTTTAATTTAACAAGCTGTCATTTAAACCTAAAAACTGGGCTGCAAAAAAAGTGGTTGGCATACATTAAGGGATTGCTTCATAACCTAACTTGTTTTCAAACAGCTGTAATTTTTCTATGTTATAATCCAGGGGCGTGCAACCGTTTATTGCATTGGGTCACAATCTGCATTTATAATGATGCTGAGTGGTAGGTAATGAACAGACTTATATTTTAATAGAAAATCATTCATTGCAGTGGTTTCCAAACTGCAGTTTGCGCCCTTAAGGATCTGTTAGTTGTTTCCACAGGTCTGAAAGGGCAAAAATTTGAACCAAGTTTCTATAAAGACCCTTTCTTTACCTTGTGAAACGTTGTTAAAAATGCCAATAATGCAGTTCAAATAATAACTTTGTACGATTTAACATACAAAACAATTGACTACTTCAGTGCTGGCCACCTAAATAGCTGCTATGGGCCATATGTTGCATGCACATGTTTGAATCAATCAAAATTACTTGGTTATTAGCAAAAACCACATTGCATTGTCCTCTATATGACATTGTGTTTTTCATGCAACAAATCTGCAAAACATTGCTCAAAAAACAAACCCGATTCATTTTGTATGAACCCAGAATAAATAATTCAATAATTTCCACCAGCAATTATATTGCCCAATTACGGCAATTAAAAAATATTTACATCCATAATAGCATGAAACCAAAAAATAATTAATCACTGTACCACCAAAATAATAAAATTTGTCAAATAAAATCAGAAATCCTGCTGGTAATGTGGTTTTGTATTATGCATTGAGGTATTTTCCCTGAATAAAAATGATACAGTCACATACAACTAACAGAAATTGTAAAAGTGTTTAAATGGTAAAAAAATCTGACGATAAGTTTCAGTATACAAAAATTGTTTATTAGTCTGATTAAAAATAGCAATACATATTAACAATACTGTACTTCATATTGTTGTGTTTTGCAATTTTAAGAGGTATAAAACTTGTATTATTTATAGGTGCCTGGCCAGTACTCATTGATGACTTTGTGGAATGGGCAAAACCTATAGTTCAACAAAACTTGATGTCAACCTGATTTTTTCCTCATTATTTGCGTCATAAACAACAAGCAGACAACGTAACCGGTTGTCACTTCCATATATTTCCGTCAATCCACAATATATTCAATTAAAGGCAGAAAGTCAATGCCTGTATATCACCATCACCAAGCGCTCAGCGAATGTTATATTTCCTGCTGTAAATTTACTTTTACCAGTTCGGCAGCGATTTTTGACCGATTTTGCCTTTATTTTTCGCCGACGCAGTGCAGCGCTCTTCGTTTTACTTGGCAATTTCGCCATATGCGCCAGCTAATTAAAACATACTGCGCTAAACATCATTGTTTTGCTATGCGTGGAAAGGTTTGTTTAAAGCAGTAGTTACTTTTTGTGCTGTGCCATGTACCTACCCCCAAACGCAAAATCCATTGCAGAGAGACAGGAAAAATTGGGTAACGGTTAGCCGAAGCTACAATGTAGGGCAGTGGTTCTCAACCTTTTTTACTATGCGACCCCCTTTAGAGATTTTCTAACACCACGCGACCCCTTTACACACGCACACACACAGGAAGTTTAACTACCAGCATGTGTTGATTGTGTTCATCACACATTTGCAATCTAACGTGGCTGCAATAGTTCGGCGTTTTGCTGTATTCCGGAAAACGCCTATTTTTCACTAACTATTTCACTATTTCGTGTTTTTTTTATGTTAAGAAAAACCAAAACCCGCAATTATAGAAGTATACAATCGCAAATATTGTTGCGCCCGTTCTAAATCAAACGGTCGTGTGAGTTACTATATGCTAAACAAAAGTCACAGGGAAAGTTTTTTTGATACAGATAAAATAATTCCGTGTTCGGTTGCGTCTCCGCGACCCCCTCAAAAGTGCTTGGCGACCCCTTGGGGGGTCGCGACCCCCAGGTTGAGAAACACTGATGTAGGGGCAAAACGGAGAAACTTGTAGTGAATTTAGTTACTGTATTAAGAAAAATAAAACCTGAACAGTTTGGGGAATAAAGATAAGATATGGTTATCAGATCAAAACAAACAATTTATGCTCGAAATAACGACCAAAAATTAAATAAAGCGAAAATACCAAACAAGTGGTAAAAAGGAATGTGTACTTCTGTGGCTAGTTTCAAAATATAAATGCAAGAAAAACAACCGCTGGATTTAAAATATATTCGCGGTGTCGTTGTTGATTGTTCAACTTCAGCAATTTGCAAAACGTGTTTTCTTTAAATTATATTTTATTTGGTGCGCTCTTTGTAGAGTATGCTTACCGCTTGTTGAATGATGTTTTTATCAGTCCCCTGTTTTAGGTCAAAAATTAATGTTATTTGCTTTGCTGTAGTTCCAAAATTCATTTGTATATTCTTCTCAAAAGGAAAAATCAGTGCACGTTTTTTAGGACTAAAGCAGTTTGCTTTAAAGCAGTGTATGGTCCGATAGTGGTTAGGAAACACCGGGCAAATCAGTGTACATGCGACAATGCTACATTTTCACCTTACACTAATTATATAAATCTTAGAGAATCAGCTAAGTATGAATATTCAGCAGTTTTGCCAGAAAAATTCAGGTGTGTATCATTATCATTTTAGTTCTGTGAATTTTATAAGGTTGCCTAGGTCATCATCGGTCATCGCCAGGCAGCTCATGAGCTCAATGGCGGACACATTGTAATCATAACGCATTTAGGCGTTGCATGCCCACCGAGGATAAAAATGAAACATTGTTGTACACAACAATTACTGATGTTTTGCCTGGAGTAAGAAAAACAATAACGGTTTGGAAATTAAAATAATTGACTCTATTTTAGTTATGACTTTGTTTGAAAGATTATGTGGTATCTTATTCAGCAGAAAAGACACATTTTTCGATGTGTGTTTGTAAAAGAATCTGTTTCAGCAGAATTCCAAAAAATTATTTTGACAAAATTACTTCCTATAAAAATAAAAATTTTGGTTGAGTAAATTCGGCAAACAAAATTTTTAGTACGTACATAACTATTTCTAGTGATGGGACGATACCAGGTTTTGAAGCGAGTACTGATACCGAGTCTGAGTACCACATGCATATACCTTCGATACCAAGTACTTATGTGTAGTGTTGTACTTAGGCCTTCGGTACTCGCATGTTGGTATCAAAAACTGAGATAAATTTATTTCGATACCGAGTACGAGTATTGATACCACTGAAATCAATCGATACCATCGATACTGAGTACCGGGTACCCGTCCCATCACTAAGTATTTCACACACTTTTTAGGTATATATATTAAATAAAACCTCTTGTTGCTTTTCTTTAAAAAGATATGGAGCTGAATGCTTGTTCTAAACTTTCATTTCTTTCCAGTCGCATACAGGTTTTTAACATTTTCCGACAATTAGTGTGTAAATACTAAAAAATGGAAGAAAAAGTAAATATTTCAAGCAAATTGGAAGTTGAACAAGTGAAAGATGGCAACTCAAAGACTTGTTGTACATTTATAATGCACAATGAAGATCACACACTTGGAAATGCCCTGCGATATATCATTGCCAAAAACCCAGATGTGGAGTTCTGTGGCTATTCTATCCCCCATCCAGCAGAAAACAAGATAAACTTTCGAATTCAAACCAGAGGTGCAGCAGTGACTGAAGTTTTACGCAAGGGACTTGAAGATTTGCACAGCGTGTGTCAACATGTTTTGACAACATTTGAGAGTGCTGTTGAAGATTACAAACACAACACGGACCAGAATGTTGCATCTTAATTGCTACGAACTTTAGCCTGTCAATTTATTATTTTTGTTCATGAAATATGGTCTTGAATTATGTCTCTTACCGAATCTGTTGTACAGTAAACCTTGATTAATTCAGGCCCATTTGGATCAAAAAAATTGTCTGGATTAGACAAAGACCCGGATTAACTGATGTGGATTAGTTAAAGCCTTGTCACATCCAAAATTATTTTTCCCTTAAGTTTTGTTTGAATTTGGTGAAGATCGAGAATAACTAAATCCAGTTCAATGTATTTCAATCATAGTCCTATAGAAACTGCCAATTTGTGCATATTATGACAGACGAATGTGGTTAGTTGCATAACTAAGTTTTCAACCTATCGCAGGTTATGTAGTTAGGCAGACATTTTCCTAACAGGCGATAGGCTGCAGTTTTAAGGAGTTTAGCCAGTATGCAACAAACCAGATTCATCTACATTTTTGGGTGTGTTTTGACATGACATTGTGTCTGACTTTTTGTTTTATGTTTGGCACACTTTCTGCCAATTTGTAATCCAAAGGACCTTTTTCACACACTGAAATTGCAATTTGTTCCTTTTTTGCTTTCAGCAGGGTTTAGCCCAAGTGCTAGGTTTTTGCTAACACAAAGTAATTATGATTGTTCACAAAAGGAAGTCTCAAAATTTTGGTGCTATCTTCAAGAATGGCAAGCTTGAGGGCAAGAGCTGGAGTGACATAGTTTCTCAATGGAAGGATGTTCCCCCCCCCCTCACAAAAGGAAGTCTCAAAATTTTGGTGCTATCTTCAAGAATGGCAAACTAGAGGGCAAAAGCTGGAGTGATATAGTTTCTCAATGGAAGGACGTAGAACTCTCCAGGGATCGTGTTGATAACCCAGTCTCTTCTGCTTATCAGATCAACTTGCAAGCTGTTACCGGTCTTCTCCAGCTGGTAAGCTTACTGATAGTTTTATTTAATGACTCCAAAATCCAGCTCTTTCCAGATATGCTTTGTTGGGGACAAATATGTTTTTTAGGGATTTCATTAACAGTTGAAATAGTTCTACCATAAACAGATGTGAAGCGAATCACTATGTTAAATGTATGGTTAAAGTTAGACATAAAATCTGGTCAATAGGCACGTGATGTGAAATGAGATAAGAGGTACTTCTCCACAGTTGTAATTTGGGAACAACAAACATGCGAGGACCCCATTTCTGAAACTACAANTTATTTACGAAATCAGAAGGCATTGCCAGTTTCCATCTAAATGAAAAGAACAATAAAAAGAAACATAAAAGCCATAAGGGTAATTACACATTGGGCTGTTATAGTTGCCACAAAGGATCATTAACATCAGACATATCTTTGTATGTAACCTGGGCCACTCTGCAAATGACAAAAATGCTCCTTAAAGTTAACAACACACTACCTCAGGACAGTGTCAATAATAAATCTTTTGATATTTGCCAAAGGAACAGATTACAGCAAATTTATTTCAGTTTAGAGCAGTCTTGAAGTACCCATAAAAAGGACAGCAGATAGAAAAAAGGCTGAATGGACCCTCGCATGTACTTGGGGGCAGGAATACTAAAGAAATGTTCATAGCACCTGTTATTGATCCCAAAGCAGCTTAAGCAGTTTTCAATTTAGCTGAATGGTGCTGAAGTCTGTGCTAGGTATAGTTAGTTTTAATAACATGCATACAGTTGGTCATGGCGAACAGAGGGGGGGGGGATAAAAGCCATAAGGGTAATTACACATTGGGCTGTTATAGTTGCCACAAAGGATCATTAACATCAGACATATCTTTGTATGTAACCTGGGCCACTCTGCAAATGACAAAAATGCTCCTTAAAGTTAACAACACACTACCTCAGGACAGTGTCAATAATAAATCTTTTGATATTTGCCAAAGGAACAGATTACAGCAAATTTATTTCAGTTTAGAGCAGTCTTGAAGTACCCATAAAAAGGACAGCAGATAGAAAAAAGGCTGAATGGACCCTCGCATGTACTTGGGGGCAGGAATACTAAAGAAATGTTCATAGCACCTGTTATTGATCCCAAAGCAGCTTAAGCAGTTTTCAATTTAGCTGAATGGTGCTGAAGTCTGTGCTAGGTATAGTTAGTTTTAATAACATGCATACAGTTGGTCATGGCGAACAGAACAGTGTCCTTCAATTTAAAGGCAAATGAAGAGTTTTTTCACTCTAGTTGTACTGGTAAAGAAATTGATGTGGCAATAACGAAGACAAAAACAGTCAAAAATGATAGGGCCACAAATATGAATACGGAGAAAAAAACTGTTGGCACAAATACTGAGACCAACAAGGGGGGGGGGAAAGAGTTTTTTCACTCTAGTTGTACTGGTAAAGACTCAGAAATTGATGTGGCAATAAAGAAGACAAAAACGGTCAAAAATGATAGGGCCACAAGTATGAATACGGAGAAAAAAACTGTTGGCACAAATACTGAGACCAACAACAGTAGAAACCCAATAAAAGGGGTAGCTGCGAATTGGAGGAAGCCTTCATTGAGTGCACATTTTTTAAGAAAACAAGGGTGTCATGGACTGTGGGCATTTCGCTTATCAAAGTTTGCCGATATATGTGTGACTTGTGGCTTTCAACTACATTTAATTTCTGTGAGCTGCTTAATAAAGGTTTGTTAATGTTAGGAGTTTTTTTGCATGTGGTGTACTGGTGGGATATGGTTGGTAGTGTGTTGGGTTTGTTATATCATGTTATGCAACCAATAAAATGACACTTAGTCAAATAGCAGTGTGTCTAAAATTAAGTGATTTACAATTGCCACAAAATATTTATATCACGTTAAAGTTTTAAAAGTGAAAAACTGGTGTGCATTACAATGCTAGAACCTTAATTTTTAATTATAAATTCTTTTATTTTTGCAAAACTTTTTTGTTTTTAGCTAGCACCAAAATAATATATATAGCCAACATGCTATAAATGTTTGAAAAACGATTTCCATATGTAGGCTAATATTGTTTTTGCCTGAATAAGTCAAGTGCCACTTCAAACCAACCCGAGATAATAGACTAGTGCTTATAAATATAACCTACAGAGGATGGGTTTTAAGTATATATGTGTAGGAACTTTCTATAAAAACATTTTTATGTTTAGAATGTCCTTGATGTTTACAATGCGACCTACCAGGCAAGAATCAGTATGTTCGATGTTTTGTATCATCGTTTCGTGGGCACAACATGGTGCAGCAAAGAGGTTTCCATCGGCAATCAACAATCTACTGTCACTTTTAACCAAGTAATTTTTGGCAACTTTTTTACTCATCTTAACTTCTTAACTTTAAATTACACCTGGCATGTTTTTTTCTAAGCAGATTTTGTATTTGCTGTGATATTTTTGCAATAATGATTCTGTCAATGAAATTTTGGCTTTTGTGTGAAGATTTTTGTAATGCAACTAATGTTAAAACACAACAAACATTTGCTGATTGTTTTTTATTTATTGCTCACTGAACTTGAAACAAAAGCCTGGCCTAGAAAATGTATGTTCCGAATAATTGCAAAATCTTCTTAATTATAGGAAAATAATTGGTGAGTGTAGTTGCTTTTAACGACAATCATCTTTTAATGAATGGTGTACAAAAACAGATTTTGTTGTGAAAAGAAGTTATGATGTATTATACAGCAGCTTTTTCTGCATTTTTGCCATAAGGAATGGCATACGCAGTTAACCTGGATCACAGTAACTTTAATTTGCTTTTTTTCATATATACAACTGAAATATAGTTTTCTAATGATAGGCTACAGTTTGGGATTAAACATGCAAAAAACAAATTTGGTCTCCAGATGATTTGTGTATGTATCACTTTTTATTTAATGAATTTGTTGTCAACAGACGGCATATTTTCACACACCAATTGTCGACTCGAACATGATATTTGCAATTGAATTTTTTGTCAACCAAACTCCTAAAGATCCTCTCCCCGGTGACAATGTTGCTGTTACCAAGCAACGGTCACTAGGCTGGACAGTCCTCCGTCCATTCACAGTTGGTTCTCAACTAAAGTCCTCAGCGGAGTCAGATCAGGCACCAAAAAAGTATGTTTTTGATTTTTGTTTACTTTTTTGAAGTAGTTTTGTGCCTTTTAGCCATATTTTGGAGCTGGTATACTGTGAGTTTGTAACAAAGGTTTTTGATATTAAAGAATGCATGACAATTTTATGGCATTAAAGTTGTGACTATAACAAGAGCAAAGATACTTTGAATTTTCTGCTAATGTTCTACTCAAAACACATGTTGTACAGCCTGGTGGGTACCTCTTGCCACATGCAACGTAAAAAGTAACATTGCACCTAACTCTTAGTAACAAATTCCTTTAGTTACCTTTGATTGTTGTGGACAGAATACCATTTATTTCAAAGCTTTAACATAAAATTAAAGTAAAAAATTCAGTAAACTTTACTTGAAATACTGTCATACAATTGTTTAAAGGTTAGATGTCTTCAAAGGCTCCCCTAGAGCCCTACTGTACATGGAAGATCCTATTGAAAGTAAGTTTTTTTTTTATTTATTTATTCAGTAACAGACAACATATTGACATTTTGTTCTATCAAATAAAAAATAAACTGTACTACATCAGTGTTCCTCAACCCAGGTGCACAGATGCAGATCAGTGAGAGTTTTTTGTGAGTCTTTTACCGCATGACATACAAAAATGTCTTCAAACACCTTATATTCAGTGGTGGGATTCACATTTTTTGTCAGCCGGTTCTAGCACGAAAGTCATATTGTTCTGTTACAAAAAGTCCATTGACAGTAACCCGTAATACTAACCGGATCGCTGATCTCATAAAATTTTGTGAAACGGTTCTGTAGAACCAGTGCGAACCGGCTGAATCCCACCACTGCATATAGTACTTGCCATTAAAAGTTTAATGCGATCATTGGTTTTTGCTAAGGCGAAAATAGTCTGCTACCCAAAAATGTCGAGAACACTGCTTTACATGTATTTTTTCAGTAGTATAAACCAAAGCTTGTTTAGTTACCTGGGCATTTATCACAAGGGTGTCCTTGCCTGCTTGCAAGATTAAAGGTGGTTTGAAGAATAAATGGGTAATTTGGGGGGCTGGAATAGGTGAAAATCTAGGCAGTCAGAACATATACTGTGTTAATAAAAATTTGGTTGTATTACCTCTTAAGGTGACATGAAAATCAATTTGATAAAATGTTAGAGTAATATTGACTACTTTTAACATAAAAAAGTTTGTAAACTATTGCCAGTGTAATCAAAATCAACAAGCTGTGAAGGGGGTAGTTCAGATTTAAAAAAAAATCTGACCTAATTGTTGTACGAAAAATAACATAGCTTTTTCTGTTTGTTTTTTAGGTAACCCAAACTTGAAACCTGTCCCAGGATGTCAGTTGACTTTTACATTAAGTCGACATCAAGAATTGAGCACAGCTCTCAATTTGTTGCCTGAAAACAGCTTAGTTTCAGCTGAACAACGCGTTCCAGGTTTAAGCGAAACAGCAATAAAAACTCCACAAGGTTTGAACTTTAATTTTGCTAAATTTTTAACAAGTATTGTTTCATGAAATATGGTTTGTCAAGTATACATATTTTGTATGATAGTTGTACTGGTGAAAAACTGTGTGTTTGTGAACACTGTACAATAACTTATCCAGTTAATTGCATTCGGATCATAAAGCAGTAACTTATTACTTGTTAGGAAAACTGGCTGTCTAAAATGCTTGGCAAATTTATCTTAAGCATAAGTTTGTATTCTGTAGCCTGCGGATCAAATTCTGACCAGATTAACGCTTCTTGTGCTAGTTTTTTTACTGAACAATATCTTTGCAATCACTTCCAAATTTTACTAGTAGCTGTTAGCTCAATAGAAACATGTGTGGTATAAAACAAAGTGAAGACATAAACTTGTTATTATGGTGTTTAAACGTACCACCCGCTGTCAATGTTTGGTAATCGCTTTTAGCCCATCAGGGTTAAAGGTTGCACACTCCTGAAGTATTTTTTGTCTTGACTTTGTGTTTTATTGTATCGTCAGGAAAGGACTTCTACATCAAACCAAAACCATTGATATCTCATATCGGCTACATCGATAAACTTTCAGTCGATCTTGGTGTAACTGTTGATAAGTTTGAGGAGGAGTTATGTATAAAAGTCAATCAGGATCGATTGAAGAGAGACAGCATTACTGATGATGGAAAGAAAGTTACTGTGACCGAAAGACGACTAATGGTAAATGATTTAATAATATCATAATACGCCAGGCCCATTGAACAGTGAATATTTATGTATGCCATTGTAGCTGGTCTGCATGGACGCTTCAGGGCTGATTTCAGTATGAATGTATTCATATTAGCTAATCAATGATTGTATTGGCAATCTACTACCCTACTTTGAAGCTGACATGTGTAGCTTACAAGGCAGACATCAATGCTTGTGATTTGACTTTCTACGGGCTCACCACTGAGTCTGTGTAGCTCAGTTGGTAGAGCATGAGTCCTGGAAATACTACTGTCAAGTGTTTGAATCCCACCACAGGCTAGATTCTTCTAGCTTGTACCTTACTTGATGGGAATACTTGGGAGACCGGCATGAATCGGTATAATGCCTACAATGGACCTGGAGTCATATGATGTTTAAAATGCCTTTATCTATAACAGTGGTTCCCAACCTTTCGTGGACCATGGCCCCCTTAAAGTAACTTTTTGGCCTCGTGGCCCCCTTCAAGTTACCATGTAGGACCTGTGGCCCCCTTAAAATGTAGATAGCAATCTCGCGTTGGAATGCGGTATTAATTTTGGCCTTAAACAGGTCTAATAGAGTAAACGAGCGTGATAAACCTCACTACAAACAAATAGTATGTGAAATAGTCGATTAAATTTGGGAATAAAGTTAAAGTGTAAATGACGTTTAGTGGGTGTTTCTTGTGAATCCACGCCCGTGGCCCCCCGGAACACAGCTCGTGGCCCCTGGTTGGGAACCACTGATCTATAACATATTTTTTTACCCATTAATTGCAAGCTTTGATGTATCAAAGATAATATCAACTGTCACTGTTTGTATGCTATTGTTCATAGGTTGGTGTTCACAATGGATTTTGTTATGTGCAAAAACCCCAATACGTACATCTCGAACCTGAAGCAGTAGTCGGTCATGGAAGGACACAGAGTTTTGGAAGAGGAAAACGTAAAGATGTTTCAATAGTAAGGTACGCTGGAAGTGCACAAACTTAGACTTTTCATGTCTCTACTTACTGTATTTTTGTCCATATCTGTTTTTTGTCTAATCATTAGACAGACTGTAACACATTACATTTAACAGAATTTGATGCATTGCAAGAATATTGCTAGCAAGAAGCAACGCAAATTTAGAAAACTGTATTTCTTACTTTTTGCTTATTTGTCTTTCCACACAACATAAAAACACAGAATAAGTCATTACATTTGCCAGAAGAGCTCTACAAACTTGATATTATGCCTGACAGCAATAGCTTATATATAATTCATTAGAGACCCAATTAAAAATAGTCTAAAAATGTGTTTTTTGGAAGTATTGGAAATAATTTATGTGGAAAGCCGTGGAATAGGATATAGTACATCTAAATCGCAACTATATAGGAAAACCAGCTTTACTAATTATGGGTCCCCTTCCCTGAAGGGGACACATATTGATTTT